>PVHP010028537.1:0-23052 GCA_004024765.1 Zapus hudsonius | reverse complement strand
AAAAAAAAAAAAAAAAAAAAAAAAAAAGGTATTAGTTTTACATTTGTATTTTCTGCCTCTAAGTAAGTTCTGAAGCACACCTGGGAAAACCAGTAGCTTCTTAACCAGAAATTCACTTCCAATGCAGTTGGGTCTATATTTGATTTTTTTTCTCTTAAAATTGGTTAATTATATATAATTAACCAATATATGTTATATATACATATATACATACATGTATATATATATATATATATGTATATATTTACAAGCAGAGAGAGAGAAAGGGAGAGAGAGAAGAGAGACAAAGAAAATGGACACACCAGGGATGTACCACTTTGTGCATATGGCTTTATGTGAAGATCAGGGAATCAAACCAGGTTTGTTAGGCTTTGCAATCAAGGACCTTAACCCTGAGCAATCTCTCTAGCCCTAATTAGCATATATTTCTTTGACACATTTGTAAGTGCTAAAAATTGGACAATCTGCTTTGCTACCTTGCAATGTTTGGAGTAAAAAGGTTAGTGCATCCATGCATTGCTGTAGGGCTGCCTGACCTAATCATCTTAAGAAGCATCCATGAGTTATGAGCAAAACTTGACCTGGAAATACACACTGCAAAGCCTCAGCTTTTGTTATAATTTCTCTTCATCTTTGATAGCATATGAATTTTCCGTTATTCTTAGTATATATTTTCTTCTCTGTACACATTGGCTTTTCAGTATGAGATAATTTTGTGTCTTTGATAGTGATTAGAAATAATTAAAAGCAGGCTTGGGACAATTAACAAAGTGGTGCATGCATCTGGAGATTGTTTGCAAAGGCTGGAGCAGCCCTTATGTGCCCATTCACTCTGTTTTCTCTCTCTGCTTGCAAGTAAAAACACATACTTTCAAAGCGGGCTAAAAGATGGATCAGTAGTTAAAAAGGCACTTGCTTTCAAACCCTAAAGGCTTGGATTCAGTTCCCCAGTGCCCGCATCAGAGATGCACACAAAATGGTGCATGTGTCAGGAGTTTGTTTGAGCCCTGGTGTGCCCATTTTCATTCTCTCTCTCTCTCTCTCTCTCTCTCTCTCTCTCTCACCCTTCTCCCTTCCCTCCCTCCCTTCTCCCCATCTCTCTCTCTCTCTCTCTGCAAACAAATAAAATTTTAGAAAAGGAATAATTAAATGCCATTTTACCTAGACCTTTTTAGTTGTAAAAATTTTCACCAATTTTGTTTCAGTTATTTATGAAAAAATAATTTCTTACTGTGTTACCTAGATAGCTATTTTCAATTGAAGTTATTTTTGTACATATTTGAATATTTTTATCAAACAAAATCCTCTGGCTAGGTGATTATCTTAAAAACTTTTATTTTAATGTACTTGAATGGCATCTACTTTTATGAGTTATAAGCCATTCCTAGCTACTCTGTTTGGAATTTTTTGTTTTGTTCCCTAACTTCATTTTTAAGGTAAAAGTATATTTTACTCTATTCATGCATTCATTCCTTTACTGCAAAGCTTGATTGTTTTAGTTCAATACTTTATCAACTGCTTTTGATGAACAGTTATGCATAAATTACATATATTCTTCATCAATTTTAAAGTAAAATATCAAGGTAGAAACTAAATATAATAGTTGGTTGCAATAATAATCTCCCTAGAGACATGTTTGAAGATATTATGCAGCTACTAAATTCCATTATGACAGCATCAACATTATTTTGTTACTACAGGTTATTTTTTATCTTGGAGCTTTTATTGTAGTTGGTATTTAATCTTCTAAAAGCAACATGACACTTTAAAATATATTTTGGAATGTACCTATGATAGTCATTTAGCTTGTAATGGCAAAACTCAGGCTCATGGACAATTTTTAAGGCTTTTAAAAGGTCAAAGGCCTGAATTTTGATATTATTTCAGAAAAAAATAATTACAATTAACAATAAACCAAAGTTGTTGCATTTTAAAGCAAATGAACTGGTAAAAAAAAAAATCTAAAACACTGAAAATATCCCTAGAATATAAAATGTTCCAGATTATTTTAGAGAAATTCAACACAAGAAAGAATATTATCAAAAATGAGAGCCGGGCGTGGTGGCGCACGCCTTTAATCCCAGCACTTGGGAGGCAGAGGTAGGAGGATCGCCGTGAGTTCAAGGCCACCCTGAGACTACAGAGTGAATTCCAGGTCAGCCTGAACTAGAGTGAGACCCTACCTCGAAAAAAAACCAAAAAAAAAAAAAAAATGA
This sequence comes from Zapus hudsonius, assembly GCA_004024765.1. NCBI lineage: Eukaryota > Metazoa > Chordata > Mammalia > Rodentia > Dipodidae > Zapus > Zapus hudsonius. The sequence goes on along the minus strand of PVHP010028537.1, from coordinate 20,836 downwards.
GAGTGTTCTAAGAAACAAATAGGATTAGATCGACTCAGTTTCTAAAGGCATTGATGAATTACCTGTGATGTTTTTAATATATCTTTTTGACTCTTGTTTTCTTTTTGTGGAGACAGAGCACAAATTGTGATTAGCCAAGAGAAGTTCATCAATCCTTATTCTGCAGCATCATGGGAGTTATAATCTTCTTATAATGAGCAGAGATAAAAGTGGACCAGTTTCTTCCTAAAGATAAAACAAGCAAGATGACCTAAATATAACCAAATTAGCATTAGTTACAATTTGTGTCAATAACATCATAGATCTAATTTGAAAAAAATGCATCATTAAAAGGTATTACCAATAATGGAGGCATGTGTTTTTGACCTAAAACTTTCAGAGCACATAGCTGGAGTGCTCATGGTTGTGAGTGTCCTTGTGCTTTCATTTACCATCAAAACCTACTTTTTCCCTGCACAGGACAGAATGAGGAAACCAAGTCACAGCACAATTGTTCCAGGTCATATTTGACCTATTCCATGCTTCCTTTGGAGAAAAAGGGTACTCAAACCTCCTCACTTTTATGATAGACCAGCAAATACAGATCACTTGAGTGTTTATACATAGATTTTATACAGAAAATGTATCTGGTTTCAGGTGGGGTCTAAAATCTGCCTTTTTAACACTCAGGTAAATCCATGAAGGCTATGTGGGTTCACAGGCTGGGCTTTGAGTAATATGAATCTAAGTTTCGCTAACATTGTTACACAATAACCTGTTAATTGTATCCTAAAAACACTAACATTGTTATACAATAACCTCTTACAGCATAAATACAATGTAACAGTTTAGTTATGAAATCATATCTTGTATATCTAACATTCAGCCTTGTGATGATTTATTTCACTTTTCTGGCCAGCAAATAAAAATAAGAAATAAGCAACAATGTAACATGAAATTTTACAACTAACTTGATCATGACCCAACAATTAAATTTGTACTATTAAGTGAAAAGGACCTAACAATTAGTGCTCCTTTAGGACTCTCAGGTGGTGGATTTCATTGTTAGTCTTCAAGTTTGTAGAGTTGGATTAGAAGGATAAAATCAGGGGCTGATCCATTTAGTAGGAACCCTAACCTGCATCTGCCAGCTTCAGAGGAGAGTCAAGATACATGAAAAAAAAAAAGAATTTAAAAGTATAGTAATTTCAGTCTATGATATGCACAGTCCAGCTGGCATAGGCAGATCACTTAACCTCAACTACAGTTCTCAGTGACTGCAATTTGATAAAATGTATCTATCTGTTCCTTATATCCCACCTCTTAGGAGAAAAAAAAGAAACAATGGAATATAGAGTAAAACAAAGTAGTTTCAAATTCCAGTTCCACTACTCATGTGTCTAGATTATAGGATTTCTGCAACTAGGTTTTGCCTGTGAGGCAGTCACAGGAGGTCCTCCTTAGAGGGGGAAGTACTGAGGTGGGCAGGACAGTAAGCTCATCATAGAGATCGATGTCTCTCATTTGCTATCCTTTAGGGGTATGAAAGATGCAGGGAGATATGTAGTCAGGCAGACTGGCTGCATACCAATTAGCTGAAAAACTTTATGAAAGCTACTTTAACACTTAAGGACTGTTGCATTTGTAAAATGGTGAGAATAATACTTTTATGGGTAATTCTGGACAATTAGAAGAATTACCTGTCATACCTTGCCTACATTGGACCTTGAATAAAAATTAATTACAATGATTTTATTTGATATTCTCCATATTTTCCTTTAAGGAATGCAAGTAGACTTTATGTTTTAAACAAATTTGTATCTTGAGTGGTAAAAAATAATGAAACTAAAAAAAATGTGATTAAAAGCATAAAATTTTAGTAGTCCAGTACAATTTATTCAGGATAGTTCTGCTCATTTTTGGTTTTATTTGCTTTAAAGTTTATGGCCAACCTTCACACATGCAAAAGCACATACACTTTAATGTTGTGTGTGTGCATATCTATGTGTACATTTATTTGTATATATGCCATATGTATACAGGTGTGTGACTTAATATTTCCTTGATTCTTAAGATTACATATAGCTTTATGTAGAACACCTAACATTAGTTTATGTAGATTGATTTTGTGTAAGAATGCTACTATTTTCCAACAAAACTCAGATAAAGCAGTTAAAATCTCTGAGTCTCAAATCACATCATAATTAAAACCTGGCTTCCTAAGAGTTTTGTGAGTTACAATGAGGTATTTAGATATACTGAACCTCTGCTTCTCATTTTATGAGAGGATAATATTCTGTACTTTCTATAATTGGGGATCATGCTGCATTTATAATGTGCCTAACATGATGCAACTGCACATTCTCAATCAGAGCCTATCTTGACTATTTTGTATGATACTGCTTCATTTGATAGCAATAATAAAATTATGTCATCTACTATTCAATAATCTTATTTTAGAAAAGATTAAAATACTAATTTTGGCCTGGTCTCACGGACCATATACATAAAGTGTAGACAGATAACTATTTAAAATAATATTAATAAGGCCATCAACTTCTGTAGCTAATTAAATGCGGAAAAGAGAGTAATTAATTCTATCTGGACAGAGAGCCCCTGGGAGTCTTTCAAGAATGTGATATTTGGTTTGAATTTATTTAATTTAAGAACAAAATTTTCTGTTAAACAGAAAAAAGTAACTATAAAATACAGAAGATTGGATGAAGCTACTGCACAGAGTACACTCAAATATCTTTCCACCCATGATGATCTTTGAAACTTGGGGAAAAATTAAATACAACATTTGGAATAGAGCTCAAATGTAAAAGGTATCATTATGAGACCATAACTTTTTAGATATTCCTTGTTAATATAATGTCCAAGAAAGTTATTAACAAAAAGTCCCAGTCTCCAAACACAAACAGAAAGTTTTACAAAGTTAACAGCTCGAGACTTAATTACTTACTATTTTTCCATGATAGTGAACATAAATGCACAAAGGAAGAAACTGTGAATGCTATTATTCAATAACTTCCTGGTACCTAGGACACCAGAGGTCAACTCATATCTCATCTACTGCTGTGTATGTGTGCTTAGATACAGTAGCCTGCAACATATTTGACTATTAAGTTTTAGTGGACTGTAGACTGTAGTATGTAAACCTTTAATTACCGGAGAAAGATGCTGAATACAAGCGTTAGAATATGAGAGAATATCAAATAGTCTGATGTAAATTGACATATCTGGGTTGGGGAGATGGCTCTTCAGTTAAGGTGTTTGCTTGAAGTAAATTGATATACAAACCTGACATAGACCAGAGAAGAAAAGAAGTCAAAAAAATATCTCACAAAGAGTTCACTAGGGCATTCTGTCATAAGAAAATAGCTAACTTTGTTCTGATAAGTAAAAAGTTGATAAAAGGTCTTCTGTATTTGGTAATGAGTGTTAGTCATTGCCATTATGTGCATTTGCTGTATGGACCCTGGCAAAAGCAATGAATACACTCATCCATTTCCTTTAGAGATGGGCCTTTAGGATATAACTATGGCCTGCATGAGAGCAGAGGAAAGCAATCCTGGAATGAGAATCAACAGTTCAGCAACATTTTAGGGAAGTTTTGGATTTTCAAACATATAATAGAAAGAGTCTACCAAAGAGAGAAAGAAATAGAGGATAGAGGAACAAGGAATTAATGAGAAAGTTAGTAAGGTGAATAAGGAAAATAAAATAGTCAAGTCTATTAAGTAAATATAATTTATTAACTCTTTAATAGTTTCAAGCGTTTTCATATTAAAACTAACAACAATAACATTACACTTAACATTCTTGTACATTATTAGTATTTGGGAATAAATTCAAAAAAAGATGGATTATTCCAAATAGTTTTCCCAAAATCTTTTCATCAGTTAGTAATATCTGATAATACACATTCTTCATATATTTACCAGTAAAAATGTTAATACTTTAAAATTTTCCTGTCAACATAATATATATTCACATTTTATTATTAATTTATTTGCATTTCTTTGGCTTTTGTTAAATTTATTCACTCAGTTATATATTTGAGAGATTTGAGTTTGGTTTTCTGAGATTTTATTAAACTTTGCCTACTTTTCTATTGGATTATCATTTTCATGTCCATTTGTAAGAATTCTTTAAATAGATTAGTTAGATTAGAGTCTGATAGATTCATTATAAATACGCACATATGCACACACACACAAACACCTCCAAACCCAAGATTATGTAAGCAACACAGCAATAAGTAGTTTATTGTGTGTGTGGGGGGGTTCCAGATATTTAAATATCCTGAGATACCTAGTGTGATGGTATGAATATATGGCCCCACAGACTCAGGCATTTTTTAAAATTAAGATTAAATTTGTAACTTGAGTCTCCAACAGTAGGAGCCATCCTGGGGGAGAAAGGGTGTGTCACTGGAGGCAGATCTTCAGTCTAGCCCAAAAGTGTATTAAGAGCAGTTTGCGTTCTGGCTACTGGTTTTTGATGGTTTTAGCTTCTCTCTATTCTCCTCTTCTCTTTCTCTTTCTCTTTCTCTTTCTCTTTCTCTTTCTCTTTCTCTTTCTCTCACTCTCTTTCCTGTGATTCATACTGGAGTGAGACAGCTTTTTTTTTGCCATGACGGAACTTCCCCTTGACTCTGTAAACCTGAAATAAACACTTTCCTCCCATAAGCTGCTTCTGGTTGGATGCTTGTCCAGCACTATAAAAGTAACTGCAACATCAGGCCTTCTGGACTGGATTGGGACTGCTGAGACATCCAGCCATGTGGACTGAACAGCTACTGTTTTCTTCACCTGTGGGCCTGCAGACTGTTATTGTTGGACTATCGTAAACTACCCCAATAAATTCCCTTTTAGTACAATCCATTTTACCGACTCTTTCCTCTAGAGAACCCTGACTAATACACCTCCTTTTGTCAATCCTTTCTGCAGGCAAGCTCAGGGACTCACCCAAGATTATTGTAGATTATTAAACAGGTCAAGTTGACAATAAATTTAACCATCAGAAGTCCACCCCTTGTCAACTTGACATCAAGTCATATCTCCTTACATCATACTTAATTTTCAAAAGAAGACAGTAATATCATGATTCCACCTAACATGATATAACTGTACCATGCACAACCAGAAATGCATAATCTCACTCCATTATAAGGGAAGGGCACTTAAGGAATGCTTAGTCTAATATCTAATAAGTTAAGTACAAATTCCACAATGATTAATGATATAATCTCAATTAATATTAATTACATAATAGAGGAAAAACAAAGGAATTGGTATACATATGGGCAAACATTCTTAGCAAGAATAAAAAAAACAATTATGGCATTTACAGCCCTTGTTTTTGTAACTGGCACATGGCCTTCATTGGTATTTATAAGTACCTTCTTCTATTACCCATTTTGTATTTCCTCCACCTTCAGCAAACACCCCATCAGGCCTTGGTTCTTTACCTGGAGGGGTAAAGAACATTTCATTCCTGATGGATCTGGGCCATTTTTTCACACTAACTTGATTGTGGTATTGTAGTTTCCCATTGAATTTGATAACAGGGCATGGTAACACCAAGAGGCACACTATACAGTATCCTGTGCTCCAGACATACTCTTCCTGGCCTCCATTGTGGAAGAGCAGTCCAATTAGTCCATGGTAGTCTGGATCAATCATTCCTACTGACACTGTAACTCCTTTCTTGGCCTGTTGACCAGAGGGCTACAGGAGCCCAAAGTGGCCACGGGGGAGTCTTAACTTCCAGTTCCATATAATGCTCCTGTGCCTCCAGGTCAAAAGAACTCTCCCTTTCTGGATCCAAGGCCTCTAGGCCAGCAGAGTGTAAGGTAGCAGGAACAGGAAACAAAAATTTGGCTAATGGATCAGTTGGAGTGATGGTAACTGGTACCATTGCCATTTCCACCCCACTTCTGGTACCAAATCTGTATAGTCAGCCATATGCCACTGGGATGAATCTCCAAACTAGGCACAGGTTTAGGAGGAAAGTATTTATTGAAATAACAGATCCAGTGGAAGTTCAATAATGAAGAAATAGTCTGGCCTCCTTTCACAGATCCAAGCAGACAGAGAAACTCATCACCTCCAGCTAGCATACTCCAACTTCAACTAAAAAAAAAAAACAGCAGGACTGCCAGACTTCAGTTCTGAATTCCCTTTGCATATGTATAGCTGGAATTTCACATCCACCCCAGAATCACATTAGGGTTAGAGCCTAAAATCAAGACTAGGTGACACCTCCTCCAGTCAGGCAGCTGCAGAAAAACTTTTACACTTTTTTTTTTTTTTTTTTTTTTGGTTTTTTGAGGTAGGGTCTCACTCTAACCCAGTCTGACCTGGAATTTGCTATGTAGTCTCAGGGTGGCCTTGAATTCATGGTGCTCCTCCTACCTCTGCCTCCCTAGTTCTGGGATTAAAGGGGTGCACCACCATGCCCGACTAAACTTTTACACTTTTGAATCTAAATTCTTCCCATTATGAAGACTTCCCTTCACCACAGTTTTTCAGAGTTGTCCCAAAAACGAGCTGTAATGCTGCAGTTGTCCATTGCTGGGAGTTGCCTAAATAATGTGCTGAGCCATCTTTAAACTATGCCTTAGTCCTCTTCTTCTCAGTCTGATCATAGGGAACACCCCATGTGCCATAGGTGCACACTTGAGGACAAAAGGCATCATAAAAGGAGTAGCAGCCATAGGCATTTGGGCAACTTTCTCATGTAATTTACTTGTGCTCTTAGGGCCTGCTCAGGCCCAATGATATATATGCCACTTCCACTTGATGATGGACTGCTTCTGTGCATGGCCATCTTTATGTCCTGGTATGTCAGATGACACCCAGCACATAATGAGCAGCTCAGGTTGCTTAGTAACCTGATGGCCCATTGTCAAGCATTCAGTTTCCACTAAGGCCCAGTAGCTGACTTTCAAAGGGGGAATAATTATCTGCAGAAGAAAACAGGGCCTTACTCCAAAATCCCAAAGGCCCCCACTGTGATTCACCTATCGGGGCCTGTCAAAGACTCCAGACAGCATCCCTATCAGCCACTGACACCTAATGTACCATTGGATCTGCTGGATCGTATGGCCCAAGTGGCAGAGCAGCTTGTACAGCAGCCTGCTCTTAAACAGCCTTCTCTTGTTCCGGGTCCCACTAAAAACTAGCAGCCTTCTGAATCACTTGGTATTTGGGATGAAGTAACACACCCAAGTGAGGAATGTGTTGCCTCCAAAATCCAAATAGGCCCACTAGACATTGTGCTTCTTTCTTAGTGGTAGGAGAGGCCAGGTGCAACAACTTATCCTTCACCTTAGAAGGAATATCTCTGCATGCTCCACACTACTGAACACCTAGAAATTTCACTGAGGTGGAAGTTCCCTTAATCTTGGATGGATTCATTTCCCATCCCCTCATTCGCATATGCTGTACCAGCAACTCCAGAATGGTTGCCACCTCCTGTTCATTTGAACTAATCAGCATAATATCATCAATATAATGAACAAATGTGACACCTTGTGGAAGAGACATGTGATCAAGATCCCTGTGAACTAAGCTATGACACAGGACAGGAGAGTTAATATAACCTTGATGTAACACAGTGATGGTATAATGCTGACCTTGCCAGCTAAAAGCAAATTGCTTCTTGTATTCCTTATGGACTGGTATAGAGAAGAACACATTTACAAGATTAATAGCTGCATACCAGGCACAAGATGTGTTAATCTGTTCGGCAGCTGCAGTTTGAGTCACTAATTGATTAAGTTTCCTATAATCAACTGTTATTCTCCAGAATCTGTCTGTCTTCTGAACAGGCCAAAGAGGAAAGTTAAAAGGCGATGTGGTGGGAACCACCACCCCTGCATCCTTCAAATCCTTTATAGTGGCATTAATTTCTGCAATCCCTCCAGGAATATGACATTGCTTTTGGTTCACTATTTTCCCTGGCAATGGGAGCTCCAATGGCTTCCCTTTGGCCTTTCCAACCATAATATCCCTCACGCCAACATTTTGGCTCTGCCAACTCCTAAGTATATATATATATATCCCAATTATGCATTCCGTGACTGGGGAAATAGCCATAGCATGAGTTCAAGGGCCCACTAGACCCAATGTCAATTGAACATTTGCCAAAACTCCATTGATTGCCTGACCTCCATAAGCACCTACTTGAACTGGAGGTCCATGATGCCATTTGGGGTCCCCCAGAATCAATGTCAATTCAAAGCCAGTGTCTAAAAGGTCCCAAAGGGGCTGATTATGTCCTTTTCTCCAATGTACAGTTAGTTACCCTAGCAAAAGGCCATAGGTGCCTCTGAGGAAGGACAGGATGAAGCTTAACAATGAAACATTTGGGGGTTGTAGGAGAGTCCTTCTTCAAAGGGACCTGGCCACCCCTTCATTCAAGGGGCTCTGGATCTGTAAACTGGCTCAAGTTTAGAAATTGGTTAAGAGGCCTTGATTCTCTTTTCTATACTTCACAGTAGCATTTTGTTCCTTTGCTCTGGAATTTTTCTGCTTATACAGATCAAGCAGGAACTTAGTAGGCTTCCTGTATATATCACTTCTGGGAATACCATGATTAATCAGCCAGTACCAAAGATCTAAACAAGTCATACCATCATGAGCATTGTTGTGCCTATGCTATTATGGTAAACATGTTCACCTTGCCTTTGGTGATTCAGCACTGCCTCTTGGCACCTGTTACTCTGAGATCCAGCAAAATCCATTGCCTCTAATTCACCTAATGCAGCAACTGCAACTCTCAGTGTGATGTCTTCTTTACATATAACAGCAAATACTGGGCACCCCTCAAAAATCTGTTTCTTATATGCTTAGTGAAGAACATATCTTCTGGACTCTCCCATTGTCAGGGCAAAGATGAAATCCTCTCCTGCATTCCAAGTTCTCTAAGCCTTTTAATCCTTTCATCAACATTAAACCAATTAGGCAAGTGGAGCTCATTCTCAGTGGGCCATCTTTGGATCCATATTTCAGCCAACCAATCAAATAAACTTGTTGCAGTCAGCCACATGCCCAATTTGGGGAAGGAAACTATTTATTGAAATCAGATCCAGGGGGAGTTCCAAAAATGAAGGAAAAGGCTACCCTCCTTTCATAAATCCAAGCAGAGTGACAGAGCAGCCAGGGAGGAAGGAAGAGAGGTGCTTCCTTCCCCTCAAGCTTCCTTATATCTAGTCCCCTTCTGGAAGGTTCACCCCCTGGGTGGCAGGTCTCACTCTGGAGAAGGGACCTCCTCCCTTCTCCAAAATCCCAAAAGGATTTTGTCAATCCTTTCTGTAGGGAAGCTCAGAGACCCACCCAAGATTACTGTGGATTATTACACCGGTCAAGTTGACAATAAACTTAACCATAACAAAACTCTTGGCACCACTTCTAACTGTATGAGCTGCAGTATTAAATCTATAATCTAGGTCAATGGGCCCATTTCAATAAATTCAGCCTAATCCAATCTTATATTCCTTCCTCCATTATCCCACACCCTCAGAATCCATTCCCACACATATTCCCCATGCTTCTGCTTATACAAGTTAGAAAACACTTGAAGTTCTTTAGGGGTGTATGTTACCTCCTCTTGAGTCACATATTCTAGCTCACCTCTAGGGGCCTGCTTTGCCTTCCTTCTGGTTATAGGCCTAGTGTTGAAGATGGGTGGAGACTGAGGGATAAGGTTACATTCAGCACCTTCAGCCAGATGTGACAATGCAGATTCCTCAAAGGATTCATTCACTCAGGCAAGAAGGAAGTGGGTAAGACTTCTGGGCATGGGGGTGGGGATGCAACTGCTTCTAGGGAGGGAAGTCTGCTTCCTCAGGCAGAATAACTTCATCAGAGTCTGACAGTTTACTGTCCCCAGATTCTTCAGGGTCTTCCCACAATCCCCATCCCAATCTTCAGGATCCCACTCTTTTCCAATAAGTGCCCTCACTTTAACTTCTGAGAGTCTGTGAGTCTGGTACTTGAACTTGTATTGCAAGTTTGACAATCACACAATGAGAGCTTTTTGATTTTCTAAAATTTGAACCCTGTTGCTGCTGAGATTAGACTGTCCTCCAGGGCAATCTTAGAAATCTTTAGATCATGTGTTTGGGTTTTAAGCAGGGAATTTTTCTTTCTGAGCTTCTGTTTTTCCCTTACTAGTTTATCCATAAATGCTAGAAGAAACCAACCAGTGTTATTATTTGTCTTACTTTTCCACAAATATTCAAAAGTTTTAAACACCAAGTTATTAAATTCCTTGCTTCTTGTAAGAGGTAACTCAAGATCACTAAAAATATCTATATGACATAGCTCTTTAAATAATTCACAATGTGGATTATCAGTGTTCTTATTACCAACAGCAGTGCTCTCCTCATTGCCAGTAGAGTCTTTAGAAGCACTGAAATTGAAGAGCTGACAACAGATAGCCCCAAGCGCACTAGAAAAAGCCATTCTTAACAATTCTATTTCTCTATAACCACTCCTGGTACCAACTTCTGTATTAGTCAGGGTTCTCTAGAAACAGAGTTGATAGAATGGATTGTAGTTAAAGGGGAATTTATTGGGGTAGCTTACAACAGTCCAACAATAGCAGTATATAGGCCCACAGGTGAAGGAGCCATTAGCTGTTCAGTCCACATGGCTGGATGCCTCAGCAGTCCCAGTCCAGCCCAGGAGGACTGAAGCCTCCCTGGGTAAGTGGCTGCTCTTCATTCCATGGTGTAAGTCTGAGGAAACTGGGTTCCAATGTCCAGGAAGGGCAGTAGAGCAGGATGCTAGTGCAAGTCACAAACAAGCGCCAGCAGCCTGGGAAAGAAAGAAGAGTGGCTCCCTTCCCCCTCAAGCTTCCTTATAGGCAGTCCCCTTCTGGAGGGCCCACCCACTGTGTGGTGGAAGGGATCACTCTGGAGAAGGGACCTCCTCCTTTTGGCAATCCTTTCTGCAGGCAAGCTCAGAGACTCACCCAATATTAATGTAGATTATTAAACAGGTCAAGTTGACAATAAACTTAGCCATCACAATGAGTGTGCATTGTTTCCCCAAGGCTTGAGAAAAGAAAGTTTGGAATAAGCCAAGTATAGGAGAATCACCACCCAGGGTGTTGATGTTCATTCTCTCTCTTCATCACTGTAGGAACAAAACTTGATGATTTACTTATTTATAAAACTATTGAACCACAGAGATGTCCCTTGTATTTCCAATATTCACAAAACATTCAGATATACATTTCTATAAATTCACTAGGAGTAGATAATTTCTCACTGTTTTCACAAACAGAAATTTGAGTAAACTACCAGAAACAGACATCAAGTTGATTATCTAGTGCCCAGTTGCAGAGTTTGGATAATGGTTCATTAAGAAATGATCTGGTCTAATTATTATAGCTAGGACAATAGAAGGGAAAATGCTAACTCACCCTTGTCTTGGTGACACAGTGTAGGCCAGCTTGCATACATACTACCAATTTGCTCTTAGAAAATAAGTTTAAGGAGTTTCTATGCTATCATTTTTCTAATCTTTTTCCCCACACAGCTTATATACACTTCAGAGTTATGTGTATTTAAGTTAAATGACTAGCAGATATTACAGGATATCATGGGCTTACCAGGTACTTTGGGGACTGCAATATGACAAACAAATGTAATTAAGGGTATTAAACCCTAATGGTAGCCAGAATGTTTAGTATTTAAATACTGATATCACTCTCCAAATGAAGAAGAATTTTGTCATTTGATTTTTTATTTAATAACTTTATTATGAATAAGTATATACATTGTATGGGCAAATCTTGTGAAGGTGTACCCATTTTCCTCCTCTCTGTCCCCTACCCATTGGGGTTCTTTGGTGCGCAGAGTAGATCTGTCCATAGGTTGGGGGATTATGAACTGCACCAGAGGTGGTCAGTTTTTTTTTCCTTTTTTTTTCTTCCCCCTTTGTGTATTGTTGCTGAGGAGGGTAATGTCTCTAGATATTCTCCCCCACCATGGCTCTTACATTCTTTCCACCCCCTCTTCCACTCAGTGCCCTAAGTCATGGTGGGTTTCAAGTCTGCTTTATTGTTTAGATCTTTAGTATCTCTGGACCTTTGCCCTGGGTTGTATTGGGTACTGTTGGTGTCTGTTTCCATTGACCTTTTATGGATTATCAGACTTGTTATGGTGATTGGTCTCTTGTTTGTCTCATCACTTTCTCATAGGTTTCATTTGGGCCCTGTGTGAAGGCCAGGGGTGGTTTGTCTCCTGTCAGGATGTCAACCATCATCCAATGCATTTTGACATTTTATAAAAATATTTAAACCACCACACAATGTATATAAACCATGGGAGATAAAATACTTAAATTCTTAAATTTTAAATAGATGTTAAAAGGTAGATGAGAACTTTCTTTCATGTTATGTTTCAAAAATATTTTTCTTTTTTTTATAAAACTCAATGTGCTTAGACCAGTATTATTCACCATAAAAGAGCTTTGTGATCAAAACAATGAAGGAGTTCCTAGACTTGGTTTAAAGTAAGTGGTGGTCCCATGTTTTAATGTGTGTTCTTATGTTTATTGAAATAATAGATTATTAGCTTCCTTCATGTGATAACATTCTGATAATGAGTGTTTATTTTTATTTATTTTTAAAAATATTTTATTTATTCATTTTCAAGCAGAGAGATACAGAGAGAGAGAGAGAGAGAGAGAGAGAGAGAGAGAGAGAGAGAGAGAACACCAGGGCCACCACCTTGTGGTTCTGGCTTAGGTGGGTCCTGGGGAATTGAACCCGGGGCCTTATGCACTGGAGGCAAGTGCCTTAACCACTGAGCAATCTCTCCAGCCCTGAAAGTGTTTATAATTCATCTTTTCACAAAGTATTTTATTATTTCCTTATAAGTGAAGCACTATTTTAAATTTTATGATGTGAGTAGAAATGAATTTAATTTTTTCCCTTTAATTAGCATGAAATATGCTATGCACTTAACACAAATTACCCCCATTTCAACTGAAGAAAAAGCCATCCAGTTGATCATTATTGTCTTATTTTTTTGAGAGGATAACAAAAGCCCAGTAAAGGAAAACTGAACTTATCTCCATTTTCTCCAAAAGTGACTTTTTAAATGAAATTCCTTGGAGAAAAATATGAGTTAATTTGTTACCATTTTAATTTTTTTTCCTGCCAGAAATTAGGAGGGCACTGAACATAACCAGTATATATTTTAACAGGTTAGCCAGCAAATTCCTTGTCTGTACTATGACTGTTTTCCATTTCTAGGGGAAATGCTATTATTTATATATTGTTTCTAAAGTCTATCAGACCTTTTCCGCAGATCATGGGAAGAAAAAAAAATTGCTCTTTCTTGATTAGGTGCATACTTTTCTCAGTGTGAAACCTGTGTCAAGTAACATTCACTATTATGTATACAGAAATGAGGTTAACTCCAGCTTAAAATTAAGCAGGCATCATGTTGCAATGACAGGTGTTTCTGCTATGGTATGATATTATTTCCAAGGTAACTAAACAGAGCACCCTAAAGGAGGGATTATGCTAGCAGGTGTGAAATCCACAGCAGGGGAATACTTTACAACAACTTCTCAAAACCTTGAAAATATATGGCATTTTTCACAAACTTTTCCATCAGCAACAATATATGTGGTGTTAAAAGAAGGAAGCCAATTTTTAGCTCCTATATGAAGTGCATGGTTAAAACAAGGGCAATAATTTATTAGAAATAGGGTAAATTATGCAAATAGCTTTCTCCATAGTACAATTTTATGAAACAAGTTATTGCTACAAGTTCTCTTAGGACCATGGTTATGCTATTGTGATGTGTTTGCATGTAGTGACTAAAATTATATCCAGAATACAGTGTTAATTGTGGCTAGAGTATCTACATTTTCCATTTTGCTTTAATTTGAAAAATGTTTCCATTAATTTCTAACTTGTACATTAGTCACAGAATTCGCTTGAAGATAGTGTTTATCTCCACTGTGAGCAAAAGGACATGAATCATTTAAAAAATACACAGCTAGGTGGGTTCTTAGAGGGGGAAAAGACAATTTAGAAAATTGGAATGGGAAGTTGGTCTTGTTTCTATTTCGATTAGTAAGGCTAAAAACTGGGGGTTGCTCAAACACATGTTTTGGGGAAATGGCAATCAATCCATAGTAATTATTTCATGGGATCTGTCACTATGAAAGAAGTCCAAAGCAAAATAGTTGCTTTAAAAGTCTCAAAAATATGACTGTGTATTGGAATACTGGTCAGATTCAATAAATATGGCATCAGAGTAAAGGTAGGAAGAGGCTGTTACAACAAAATAGCAGAATCTAAGTAGCACTTGACAGCTTCTGATAGTGCGACATACCTCTGTGGGAAGGTAGAGGAGAGCCTGAGGTTGCACCCTCAGTGAGAAAGCCACATTCTTTCTTCTTGGCCAAGAGATGTTCATGGACCTGTTGTGTTGACTATGAAGGTCAAAATCTAGTTTTAAGAGACCATGGTGTCAGTCCATTACAAAAGGAACATAATAAATGTCCAAATGCAATCAAAATGTGTACATGATCATGCTTCTTCATCATTTCTTCTAGAATCATGGTACTTCAACTACAAATGAATGTAATCATTCAAAGGTTTATGGCACCAACAGTGAATGGATCCTGAAGATGGGAAGTCTGATACAAGGTCAAAGTGAAGAAAGGCAAGGCCAGACATACTAGACAGCAAAGGTGTTGTGAAACAGAGTTTCTACATACTAATCAGTGTTTTCCAGTTGTCTTCCTCAACAGTTGTTGATGCAGGATGACACTCCTTATCTAGGCTTATTTAAGAAACAGCAATGCCATCAAAAAGTTTAGTAGATATTTATTGCACATCTATTAATTCTTATTTATGTAGTTGGTCATAAGTAAGAGAGTTTAATTTAAACAAACCTATATTTGCCTAGCTATTCTGTGATGAGGTCCTGGAATGTGTGCTGGGCACAGCACCTGAGTAAAGTGTGGAATCATTCCCTGTTGCCTTCCTTCTGAGAACAGCATGGCTGGTGTGGGTAGATTAAAATTTAAAAAATAAAATAAACCTATATTCATGATCACTAAGATTTATAAAAAATCACCACCTCAGTGGCCCTGAATTTTAGAAAAATTAGCTTATGAAAATTTATAGAGAATAAACCAAGAATAATGAATTCTACTTAATTGATTCTATTTTTGGTTTTGGTTTTGTTTTTGAGGTAGGGTCTCCATTTAGCCCAGACTGACCTATTATTCACTATGTAGTATCAGGCTGGACTCACCTCACAGTGTTCCTCCTACCTACCTCTGCCTCCCAAGTGCTGGGAGCTAACTGATTCTTGTTTACTTTAAGAGTTTGAGATGGTAGCTAACTGACGTCCCTTCTGTCTCATGAGATATAAGGACATACAGCAGTTAAGACATTGGACTATGAGTCATAGAAATATTTTCATGTTGATGAGTGAACATTTAAATACTGACCCACTTGCCCTCATCAATTATAAATATATTTTAATGTGTAGAAATCTTTATGGCTAGCATACCATAAATATTGACTTAATCAGAAGGATGATCTAATTTCACAATTCAGTTTGGCAGGAATGGAAGTACATGAAAATTTGAGAGTAATTCTTATTCTTTTCTTTGTTTCTTACTATTTGCATATCTCATTTATCTAGGCCTCACTGGACTTTTTTGTTGTTGCTTTGCAGGTTTTTCTTTTCTTTTCTTTTTTTTTATTAACCTGCATGGATTTCTAATTTCTCTAAGTCTGACGTCTCTTTTTTGGCAGTGCTATCAATTGAACACAGAACCTCATACCTGGCAGGCAAGTGCTGTACCCTAAACCATATGTCTAGTTCTAATTTTAGTTTTTAATTTGAGATTCAGTCTTATTAAGTTGCTCAGGTTTGTTTTTGATACACTCTTCAACCCAGGTAGGTTGTGAAATTGTGGTCATCCTGCCTCTTCCTCCTAGTAGCTAGGTTTACATGTCTGCACCACCAAGCTCTGCTTGACTTTTTCTTCTTTTAAATACTCCACTGCCCATACTTCAAGCTTTATTCCTCAAATTAAGGATATGTGTGCTATGATGAAGGGTTGCAAGGTCCCTAGTGCATTGCAGCCACTAGCATTCCATTTCTGCTTTCAAGTATTTAAGAAACTAATGCACCCAAAACTGCAGTTGTATTTAGTTTCAGTAGAACTCTGACAATCATATAGTTGAAATCCATTTTGACTGTGATTTCTGAAAGCATTTCAGTGGTAAAGGCATATATTCTATTTAATTTTTTAAAGTAGCCAGTGGAATTATGATAGGAGTCTAAATAAGTGGTGTCAAAGTTTAAAATTTATGAAGGTGTCTTGAGGGATTTTTTTTTACTTTATATGATCCTTGACTATCCCTTTTCACATTGTCTCCTCTCTTCTCTCCTGCTTCTTTAATAACATAATAATATAACATTTTATATAGGACAACACATTTTACTTTAGGAAGGACAGCATGGCTTCCATATGAAATGCTTATTTTTAAACCACATAGTTCATTTTCACAGCCAACATTTTTATAGAACTCACTATGTTTCAGACATCTTTGGAGGCACTCACTAAAGTTAATTCATATAAGTACCTCACGCTAACCGATTGTACCACTGGAGCCCCTAAAGTTAATTCATTTAACACATGAAGAAACTGATTTATAGAGAAGTTAGGTAGCTTGCTCACAACCAAACAACTGGTAAAAGACAGGGGTTCTGACTAATTATGATATGTTCCTATCCAGGACATTATATGCTTCCCTGACATATTTAAGTGTGTCTGTGTAGGGCTCTGTTTTCAACCCTATCACCAACTTTGGATCATACTACATACATTTCTAAAGTTTTTAAAAAATATTTATTATCAATAATTAGATACATTGTATGAGAAAATCTTGTAGTGATACCCCTATTTCCTTCCTCCCTGTCCCAAATCTACTCGGGCCCTCCTCAGTGGGCATACTGGATCAGTCCATGGGGTAAGTGGGTTATGAATTGCAGAAGAGGCAGCAAGTTATGTGTGGGTGTGTTGTTGCTGAGGGGGGCAAAGACTCTGGATATTCTCCCCCACCATAGCTCTTGCAATCGTTCTGCCCCCTCTTCTGTTCAGTTCCCTGAGTCATGGTGGGTGAGTTTTAAGTCTGCTTTATTGTTGAGATCTTAAGTTTCTCTGGACTTCTGCTTTGGATTGTGTTAGGTATCATTGGTGTCTGTCTCCATTGTGCTTTCATGAGTTATCTGACTTGATGTGATGATAGGTCTTTTGTTTATCTTTCCACTGGGTTCCTGTACGTGTGTGTGTGTGTGTGTGTGTGTGTGTGTGTGTGTGTGTGTGTGTGAACATTTATGGGTTTGATATTAACACATCATTTATCAAGATTACTACTAGGAACATAAATTAAAAGTTAAAACATATATTCCATGACCCACAAAAACCTTATTATTTTATGAGGCATTGGGCAAATCATGACATGCCCCCCCAATCAATTTACTTATTTTCAAAAGAAGGGAGTTAGATTCATTGATTTTTTTCTTTAAATTCTAGATCTGAAACAGCATACATGCTGATTTTGTAAGCAACCAATAATAACACTTCACCTCATTATATTGTACATCCTTGGCATTTGAAATAACTGCTTCCAAAAATTTAACAGGTCCCTTAGTTTCCAAGAATAAAAACTGCTTATTATTGTCATTAATAGAGTAATTAAATTAAATTTTTACATTGCCACTTTTTAATCTTGACTATCACAGAAATGTTGATTCATAATTTATTACAGTTCATTATCCAATTGAATTGAAATTGATACAATCTATTATATAGCTAAACAGATAAAGATACCCATAACAAACCTGATGTCAAACAAAATTTGGTTTATGCACTTGTTGCACCAAGGAAGACTGTTCTAGAATAAAATGAAAAACTTCTGAATAGGGAAAGAAAAACCTGATGGGGGCTCAAGATCACTTTATAAAATATATGTGATAATTATTTTGATACTAGGAATATACAAATAACTCAATCATCTGCAAAGGTGTCTTCCTAAATATGTAATTTGTCACACAAACAGAGAGAGAGAGAGAGAGAGAGAGAGAGAGAGAGAGAGAGAGACTGGATATAAATCTGTATCTCAGGAAGATATTTACTTGTAAAATACTGTTTAAAAATAGAAAACATTCCCCTTTTTTCTTGCATGTAAGATTTGTGGGTCCTCCTAAGAAATGCTGTGTGGCTGTGTGCTAACTAAAAACAGACTGATTAGGCACTTTCTTTGCTGCTATGACTAAATACATGTCAAGAAGCAGCTTAGGGAAGGAAACAGTTTATTTCAAATCACATTAATAAATAAAATCAGTATGTTGAAATGTGTGTGCTCTCAAGTTAATGTGGTATTACAATATCCAAGGAATGGATTAGTGATTATGATATGTCATATAAGCTAGAAATGGAAAGACAAATATGATATGTTCTTACTCACATGTAGAATCTGATAAACTTCATATCATAGATGCTTAGAGTAGAAAGACAGCAGAGGCTGGAAAGAGCAGGGGATAGCAGGAATGAAGAATGCCTGATCAATATACCAACTTACAGTTATATGGGTTCTGATGTGCAGGAGGATGACTATAGATGGCAAACATGTACTATACATCTCAAGAATCTGGAAGAAAGCAGCCTGAATGTCTTTCTCATAAACCATAAAGAAGCAATAAGGGAGAAGATAGATATGTTTAATCTGATTTAAAATTGATATAATGTGTTCATGCATCAAAAATCAATATCCCATGAATAAACACATTTTTGTGTTTTATGTGTTAGTTAAAATTAATTTTAATAATCTTATGTGACTTTTTAAAAATTGAAGCATTTAAATCACTTATACCTTAATGTGATATCTGCTTACATTTAAATTTATTAATGTAGTTGTCTTTCTTTTCCTTACCTTCTTTTGAAATAATTGCATTGACCATTCTATTCTCCATCAGTATGGTAAGCATATTTCCTCTGTCATCTTATTTGTTATTCATAAATTCTTAAAATGTTTAATATATGAATATAATGTTTCATATATGAATATTTAACAACTTCCAGGAAAATATAAGAAGACAGACATTAACACATTAACAAACATTATTTTATCCAACCTTTCATGCTATTATGACTTATTTCCTATAATGAATATTTGAAATTATTGCTGTTTACCATAATATTCATTTAGATTTGCCAAATGTCATTGCCAGTTCTTTAACCTCTGTTCTGTTTGGCCTCATTTTCCTTTTTCCTAAAATTCCCTTTATTATTCCCTTTCTTATGATACCACTTATAAAATCATTATCATATTGAGATAATGTCTTTATTAATTGTGAACTTTACCATATGAACACATTGCATACCAGTCATAGTTTCATTGGGCTATTTCCTTTTGTATATTCTCTCCTACCCCATTCCACTGATACCCTCCTCAGTGGGATTACTGATATTCACTGTGGTGTCCTCTGTGAGTGTGGGGGGAAATGCTGCAGAGTACACCTTCCTACACTGTGGCTCTTACCATCTATCCATCCACACTTTTGCAATGCTTTTTGAGCCTTGGAAGGTGTATTCAAAGTCTCCTTTAGTGTTGAGCTCTCAGAAACCCCTGATTTTCAGCTCTGATGGGTTCTGAGTATCTTCAGGTTCTCCTGCCCTCTCCCTGGACCAGAATCTCAGGCCAGCTGTGAGAGCAGCCCTCATATCTAATCATGCTTAAGCTGCCGCTTTCTCTGTCGTGTCTCCTGAGCTCTGGTAGATGGGATAGCCATGACTTGTCTTGTGACAGCTTTCTCCTCTTGTCATACTGGTGGTTCTTGGTTTTCCCCTGGATTCTCTACCAAAGAGTTAGCACACCTTGAGCAAAGAGGGTGAACATAGATGTTTAGAAGACTTTGACAAGCAACCTTCTCATTTTAGCCAAAGAACAGGGGTAGCTTTCCTCTGGAGTTTATGTTCTTCCAAGTGATAGGCTTCTGATGTGTTTCTCAGTACCAAGTATGAATTCCCTCCCACTGAATGGGCCCTATATCGAATCATACCCAATCTCATATCTAATCAGAGAGCAATTGATTACCCCCATAGCTTGTGTGCCACCCTTGCATAGGTGTGTACACCTTACCTGCCTGGCTCATTTTGAAGCCTCCAGATCCCCTGCTTGTTCATGCTATTGTTCACCACTATTCCTGTCATGGTTTGATCCAGGTGTCCCCCACAAACAAATGAATGTGTTCTGATAGATCGATCCTCAGCTGATGGCAATTCGGGAATTAGAACCTCACTAGAGCTGTGTTGTTGGGGCTGGCTTATAGGGGTTATAAAGCAGCTTCCCCTTGCCAGTATTTGGCACACCTTCCTGCCGCTGTTTGCAGTGCTGTGGCAGAGTTGATGTCCAGCCCTCTGCTCATGCCATCATTTTCCCTGCCAGAATGGAGTCTCCCCTCAAGTCCATAAGCCAAATAAACCCATTCCTCTACAAGCCGCTTTTGTTTGGGTTCTTTCTGCACAGCAACAAGAAAGCTGACCGCAACAGTTTTGGTACCAGGAGTGGGGTCATCTGTTGCTGCCTGAACCCTGGTCTTGTGGCTTTGGTTTTCTGGAAGTGATCTACAGGAGGAATGTGGAAGGATTTGAACTCCCAGCCTAAGAGGTGCCTCGCAGTGTTGTGAGTACAGCGTGATGGTCAGAGTTAAAAGACCTGAATGTAATGAGAACTATGGACTGTGAGGTTTGGCTTACGAGGGGGAGAAAGAACTTGGTCAGGACTG
>PVHP010028536.1:0-23043 GCA_004024765.1 Zapus hudsonius | reverse complement strand
CATCGAGGTTGTAAAACCCAAACTGCCATCAGCTGAGGATCGATCTATCAGAACACATTCATTTGTTTGTGGGGGACGCCTGGATCAAACCATGACACTCGGCCTGTGCAGGTTGGTGCCAGGATTCATGTCTGTGGCTGTGGAGCTCACAGCTAACGAAGTCTCTGGTTGAAATGGACCGAGACCCAAGTCTTACACAATGTCACGTAATCGTAGGGCCATCGCATATCTTTGCTGCTCTAAACCCAATACCCAAACTGACATTAGCTGGGGATCAAGCATTCAGAACACATTTGTTTGTGGGGGACACCTGGATCAATGTCCACTCTGTCTGGGAGGACCCTGCAGCCTACGTAAACCGTGGTGTTATCACTCCTTTGTTCAGTCGCATAGCCTTCTCTGCCCCTTCCTCTGAGTGCCCCGTCCTTTGTCCTGTTTCTCAAACTATTGGGCAGGGATTTAACTAATTTCTGAACATGCTCGTTATGTGATATGAACTCTTTGGTGCATATGGCCAGCTTTCTGGGCTATTATTTAGCCTGCCTGGCTCTCGTCTCTCTTGGCAGGGCCGAGCATTACAGAGGAGGATCAGCTGTCCAGCTCCAGGTCCTGGTGCAGGGAGCTCTGTGCAGACGGTGGACACGTGGGAAGGTGCTCCTGCTTCTGGCTCTGGCTGTCCTGCTGGCCTCTCCCCTCAGCTCTTCCTCTCAAGGCCACCCTGGCTCCCTTCACTCCCTTCCTGGGGCTGCTTCTCACAGCCTGATTCCCAATTCTGCTTCTGCATTTGGGCTTGTGTTTGAGAGCATCTGTCCCAGGGAGCAGTGCCCAGTCTTCCCTGGGTAAAGAGTTCCAGTGGTAAGAGTGCAGGATCCAGGCGCACCATCCGCATGGGGCTGTCACGTCTGACGGGCAGACACTGAAGAGCACAGTCAAGAAGCAGAGTGGGAGTTTGGCTAGGAAGGGGAGGGGAGGCCATTGCAGACCCCTTGACAAGACCCAGGGGCCAGGGACCTTTTTGGAGCTGGAAGACCCAGGTGGAGGGGAGGAGAGCGGACCAGCCAGGGGAGAGTTAGGGGCTGAAGATGGCTCAGTATCCATACCAAAGCCTGCCCTATGGGCCCATATCCAGAGGCAGAGCCTCAGGATGGGATTAAGTTTTAAGCACACAGCTTCTGGAATGCGTTTGCCCTCTGAAGAGATCTCTTCTTTCTGCCATCAAGGCCCACCGTAAAGGCATCCATCTGCCACAGGTAGAAAGACCTCCCCAAGACCCATTACTCTAGTTCTGACCCTTGGGCTTGCAGCTTCCAGAGCTTTGAACCATACACACCTGTGGTTTGCAAGCCAAGGGAATTTCCAACTGGGAGTGACTGCAGCCTTCACCTTCCTGTCCCTCCTCTCACCTGCCTCCTCTCCACCTCTCCTGAGTCCTCCCACTCCTGCCTCCCCCCAGAAAGGCAAGACATCTCCTCCCTAGGAAACCTCCAGGGAGCTCTTACTGGGCTTCTACAAGGACATGCCCAGGGCTTAGGGCAGGAGGAGGGCCCTGATCCAGTTCCCACTCAGGCCTGGGGACAGAGCCTCCTGTGTCCTCTGCACATAGCCTTTCAGTCCGGAGGGCTGCAGAAATCCTTAGTGTCATCACCCATGGGAGCCCCACCCTGGACAACTAGGACAGCGCTGGGTCCCACAGGTGTAGCCCTACCTACCCAGGATGCCTTGGGGTAGGCTGTGGGCCAGTATTCATGGTGAAGGACAGAAAAGAGGATCCCTCCCTCCCTCCATTCTGTGGCATCCACTCTGCCGTGGGATCCAGCTGTTTCTGCAGAGGTACTTTCCAACGTGGCCCAGAAACCCAGCCCTTAGTCTGGGGATGCAGGCCAGCAGGTTTCTGGACTGTCTGTCGCCTCCCTCCCTCCCCCCAGGAAGACCTGGGTAAGCTCCAGGCTGGTTGTCATAGGAACCAGGAGCCAGGTGATGGACTCTCCTGTCCCAATGCAGAAACAAGCACCCACCACTTGGGGCTCAGCTGAACCCCTGCCCACTTACTGTTCTCTCAGAGGCCTGTGTTGTACAAGGTCAAAACCACCATAATGTCCTTGCTGGTCTCTGCACTCCTCCTGAGCCCACCCCCACCCCAGACCCCGCAGCATAACGTCCTTTTCAACTGAGTTTGAATGAATAACTTGAACAGTCCCCATCTGTCCCCACCCAGTGTCTACCATCTTCACCGTATGGCCTCTCTCAGGTTCCTCATCCACCTTCTAAGCTGGCTGCTGTCCTTGGGCTTTTGGGAAGGCCTCCCCTGGCGTGCAGGCTCCTTGGAATTCTGCTGTATTGCAAATGTCACCTAATGAGAGACCCAGCCTGGTCACACCCCATTTGAGGTTCTCCAAGCTGTGGGAAGTTGGCTCTCTTCTCCGAGGTGTTTGTGGTGTGGGTCCTCAGAGTTGCTGTTTACAGCCCTGGTCCTCATCCTTGCCCAGCTTGAACCATCTCGGGGAACACCCCTCGGTCCCTGTAGACCAGGCTGGTGGAGGTCTGCAGGACGCCAGGGCCCTATGGATTGTCGATGGCCCCTACAGGGCGCCCCGGGCATGGGTGTTGTGCCAGGATGCCTCAGGAGCTCATAGACCTCAGAAACAGGGCCAAGGCTCAGACATCTGCTTCCCTTCTCTCTCTCTGGAACCCCGTGTTGGCCATTTCTTGTTCCTGCTTTAGTCTGGGATGGAGGAGGGGTCTGCGCAGGGCAGGGGACCCAGTGGTGTGTGTGTGTGTGTGTGTGTGTGTGTGTGTGTGTGTGGTGTGTGTGTGAGTGTGACTGTGTGTGAATGTGGGTGTGTGAGTGTATGTGTGTTTGCATGAGTGTGTGGTGTGTGAGTGTGTATGTGTGGCTAAGTGTGAATGTGTGTGTGAGTGTGACTGTGTGTGAATGTGTGAGTGTGTGAGTGTGTCTGTGAGTGTGTGTGTGTGTGTGAGTGTGAGTAGCCCTGGGGCTTTGTGGAGGACACATGGATAACAGGAATGAGGTGAAAACGGGTCACTTAATGATGTTTAAATGGAGTCTGAAAATCTCTGGTGAGCTAATGCTCAGGCCACAGACCCCCTCCAGGGAGCAGGTGGTACCCTGCCTTGGTACCCTCCTCCACGATCCCCTAAGGGGGAGCCAGCCCTTCCACCTCCATATGTCCCAGCGCACCCACCATTCTGAGCAACCGGGCCTGTGAAGGGGTCAGGTTGCCCTGAGGTTCAGGATGGACAGGACGGAGAAGCCGCACTGTGCCTCCCCACCCACGGGTCCTCTCTGCATGTGGGTGGCCAGGCCCAGGCCGTCCCAGCCCAGCCTGCTGAGGGCAGCGCTCTGCTCAGGCCCAGCAGGTGCGGCTGCAGACAGCTGAGCTGCCCGGCATGCTTGTGGTGTGAAGTCAGCTGCCCACCCCAGCCACCGGCCGCACCCTGGCTATTTCAGGACCGTCCAGCTCCCAGTCCTGCCTCGCTGTTCCTCCCCTGCAGCTCCTGAAGTCTGGTCAGGGTGGACAATGGCCCTCTTGTTGCACATCTGTCCCTTCCCCAGAGCCCCTCCAGGCCCTCTCCCCCCCAGACACAGCTGGTCCTGCTCAGGGTGGGGGTGTGTCTGGGAGGAGGAAGCTGGCCTGTGTTAGGTCCCAGGGTCACAGCAAAGCTGAGGCTGAAAAGAGTCAGGAGGGGAGAGGCTGGCAGGGCACCGCAGTTGGATACGGCCTTGGACCACTGCCCACCAGCCCCGAGAGCCTGAGCACGAGATAAGTGACCTCAGGCAAGACCCCCAAGCCCTGTCCCCGAGGAGGTAGTCAGGAAACACCCACGCTGGCTGCTCAGAAGGCCTGACCCTCTCTCCGTTGTGTGGCAAAATTCCTCCACATTGAAAGCAGCAAGTTATTGCCATCTTTATCAAAAGCAGCTGGGGGGGCTGGAGAGTTTGCTCAGTGGTTAAGGCACTTGCCTCCAGTGCCTAAGGCCCTGGGTTCAATTCCCCAGTTCCCACATAAGCCAGACCCACAAGATGGTGGCCCTGGTGCGCTCTCTCTCTGCTTGAAAATGAATGAATAAAATATTTTTTAAGAAAGCAGCTGGGAACTCATGAGAGGAGGTGTGGGGACCCCACGTGAGATTGCAGGTGCCCTACACCAGCGGTCAGCAAGGAGCCAACTTCTCTGGAGTGGCCATGCGAGCTCCAGCTAAGCCACGCTGCTTTGGGGTCTCGTGCTCTGTAGGTAAGCCCTCACCCCGAGGCTGAGGGAGGAGCTTTGGGGGGGGATAATCCCACCATAGTGAGTCCCATGAAGTGCTGCTTTGGGGGTCTTAAACTCCTGGACAGAAACAAGGAGCTCCTTGAAGCAGCCCTGGGGAAGTCGCCATTTTCAGTGGGTGTGCCTGCTCTGTGGGTTAGCCCTCACCCTTGGCTGAAGGAGGAGGATCTCAGGAGTTGACACGGGGACCCCCGCAGTGGATTCTTTGGGGTTTCCACGTTTCTATAAATAACCCACTCCATGCTCTGTTAGTAACCCCAATAACCTCACTGGTTCACTGAACTGGTATCTGAGCCCTGTCTGGGGTGAAGACACGTGTCCCTCTCTCTCCGGGGAGAGGGTCTCTCACGAGTCCACATGGAGCTGTTGTCCCAACAGAGCAAAGTTGTTGATTCCTCTTTTTATTGTTCAGACAGATACCAAGACCTGCTGTTGCAGTCAGTTTTCTTAGTTGCTGCGCAGAAAGAACCCAAACAAAAGCGGCTTGTGGAGGAATGGGTTTATTTGGCTTACGGACTCGAGGGGAGACTCCATCCTGGCAGGGAAAACGATGGCATGAGCAGAGGGCTGGACATCACCTCCTCCACAGCACTGCAAACAGCGGCAGGAAGGTGTGCCAAATACTGGCAAGGGGGAGCTGGCTTAGAACCCCATAAGCCCGCCCCTGACAACACAGCTTCATCGAGGTTGTAAAACCCAAACTGCCATCAGCTGAGGATCGATCACTCAGAACACATTCATTTGTTTGTGGGGGACACCTGGATCAAACCATGACACCTGCTGTGTCCAGGCCCTGGGCAGGCATTGTCGGAGGGTGAGTCAGAGCTGGTCCTGGATTGTAGCAAGTGGCCCCATCAATAAATAGGTGGCATTCTGACCTTGCAATATATAGCCTTGACCTTGAAGGAGGGGGATCCTGAATTTGGGGCAGACAGGACTGGCCTTAGAATAACTATGCTCCCAGACTTATGACAGGCAGCTCTGTGTCGCTCTAGGCTGTTTGGGGCCGTGCCCAGCTGGGTCTGCTTTTCAGGCCCCTGAAGCGCATTTGTACCCAGCAGGCTGGGGACTCAGGAGCTCTGTGCAGCCCCTGTCCCTTCAAGGGGTTCTGTGCCTGGGAGCAGAAAGGCATCGGGAGGCAAGATCCCAGATGCCGTTGGAGAGAAAGGGGGCAGGCAGCACAGACGCTGACGTGAGAAGCCAGTAACAGTGGAGGACTCCTCATGAGTTCCTTACCTAGAAAGCTCACCCCTCCCCACTAGCACCTTAAGGAGAGGGAGGCCTATAACAACACCAGACCGGAAGCAGTTCAGGGAAGGAAAGGGCTTATTTTGGCTCACAGTTCCAAAGGGTCGTGTTCACATGGTGAGGAAGGCATGGCAGGAGCAGGAAGCTGGCATCCCATCACAGGAGGAAGTAGAGAGGGAGAAGACCACAAGGCCCCCCTGTAGCACCTCAAGCCTCGCTTCCTCCTGAAGGCCCCGCCATATTCTAGAACAGCATCAGCTAGGAGACAACTTTACATTGAAGCCAGCACAAGGTAGGAGCTCTGGCAGGACTCAGCTATGGGCTGAATGGCATGGCCCTAAATGAGACCCACTTCAAGCCTCCAAGATGCCAGGGCCAGAGGGTTAGGCCTGGGCCTATTTGTGGCTATGGCAGATCAGAGGCCACGCTTCCATGGCTGTCTCCATGCTCCTGTGTGGAATCTGTGGGTTGACCAATGGAGCCCCTGCTTAGGGTTGGCGTTAAATGTGCTCCCGTCCCTCTCCCTGGAGCCCTCTGGGGTCTTCCCGGTGACTTAGCTGGCGATGCTTATTTTCAGTTCCATGTAGGAACTGTCTCCTCCTCTCGCTTCTCCAGGCTGCCTCCTCTCCCATTCCTCTGTCCGCAGGGCCCTGAGCTAGGAAGAGACAGACATTCATTCCCACTGTTCGGGCTTTCTATACCTCGCACTGGATGGAGCTTCTCTCAGGAGCTTCATGGCGTTACTGAAGCTCACTGAAGCCCTGTGCCCACCGTGGCCTTGGGGAGGCCGGGAGAGGAAGTGGCCTCGGCTCCACAGAGAGGTCAGGAAACCTTCCCGCAGGTGGCACATCCTCCCAAGGCCGAGGCTGCCAGCTGAAGTCTTCTCCTTGAGGAGGAACGTGTGTGGGTCCCAGCACTTTTCAGAACCGAGTGGGGATATCTGCTTGTGGTGGGCTCTGGCTTTCCCTGAACGAAGTGGTCAGAGTGGAAGAAAGACTGTTGGATGTGCTCCCAGCACAGTGATGGCTTGCCTTTGTTGGCCTTGCTGTCCTCTGGCCACTTTGGGGTCTGTGGCAGAGAGTCCAGTGTGGGGGAAGGTCCTCATCCCTAGGGTAACAAGTAGCAGGGGAACCTGGGTAGGCTGATGGCTGCCTGCTGAGCCCAGGCTCTCAGGACAGCTGTGGTCAGAGGTGACAGACATATCCTTACACCTGTGACCAGAGATACTGAGCTTTGGGACAGGGGTGTCCTGGGACCCAAATCTCCTGTGGAGGTGTTTGTTTAGGGCTCAAACTTGCCTTTGAGACCAACAATGGATTCCATCAATGCTGAAGAGACGGAGCTCGGGGTGGATTCCCAGACTTGGAGAAAGAAGAGAGGTGCTCTGGGATCCCTTTAGCCACAGCCCCCAGTCTTGGCCCTGAGGAGGGGGCAGTCTGCAGGCCTGTTGTGAGGCAGCTAAGCCACAGGGCGGAGAGAAGACATCCAACAGCCAGAGTAGCCAAGAAACCTCCTTTGTGCTCGGGCCAGTCCGAACCCACAGACTTGAACCAATAAAGCCAGGCTGTGGCTGTACCCCAGATTCTGTGGGCACCGTCCAAGACGCTGACTGAGCGCTGCCGCAGCCACAGGGCTGCTGCTTCTGGATGTGCTGCCCATCAGTGAGGGGATGGTCACCAGGCAGGACACCGAGGTCCCCTCAGGGTTGGGGTGCTGACCTTCGTGGGAGAGGCTGCTCAGACCTTGTGGTGACAAAAGCCATGGACAGGAGGTCCTCAGGCCACTTTGGGTTCAGGGCAGGGGACGGTTCTTCCCTGGGGGCAGAGAATGACAGAGAGAGCCGGGTGGGCTGCTGTTGACAAGAGGGTGGGTCAAGTTCCTTTTGGTCCTTTGCAAAGAGGGATAAGAGCAGCATGCCGAGCTTGTGGGGTGGTCCCCCTCCCTCAGGGCTTCCACGTGTGCAGAAAGGAGAAACTGGGTGTGCTCCAGGTACCCACAGCCAGGCTCTGGATGATTCCATCGCCACCACAGGCCAGTTGCCCAGAGGGTTCTGCTTGGTGGAGCTAAGAGGGGTTGGGGGAGGGTGGCAGCCAGCAGTGTTCTTGGGGTACCCTGGGTGCCTTGGAGGTTTCGAGCCAGGGCTGGGCATGGCTAGAGCTGCCCAGAGGACCCAAGACCAGCCAAAGTTAGCCACAAGGTCTCTGGGAGCAGGTTGGCCAGAGCAGGGATGCTGCACCCCCACCCAGGCTATGAAAGCTGGAGAGAGACGCTCAGCCTTTCTGACCCACTTCCTCTTTGCAAATGGGGTGATTCTCACCCCTGGGGTGCTCCCCTGTCTGCAGTGCCTACTTGATACAGAAGTCCCTCCACAGTGGAGTCAGCCAGGCCAGTGGGGATAAGGAGACCATCGGAGGCAGAATGAACCTGTGCGCTCGGGGACCTGTTGAAGTTACCTTTGCTTTGCTGGGACAAAGCACCCAACCAAAAGCAGCTGATGAGAAGGAAGGGTCTCTTCTGTCTTCATCTTAGCAGGGAAAGGGTGGCGGAGCAGAGGCTGGGCATCCCGCCTTGCCAAAGCCCTTGGCAGGAAGCAGCCAGAGAATGAACTGGGCTAGTCCTGGCAAGGGAAGCTGGGTATAACACCCACCCCAGAAACACACCTTCTCCAGCAGCTGGAAACCAAGTATATAAAACAATGAGGTAGGGGGGGGGGCCTTTCACATCCAATGATCACGGGGCCGGTGAATGCTCTGCTCAAGGCCCAGCAGCGTCACAGATGCAGGTCAAGGGAACCTGAAGCTACTGTTTGCCGAACGAACCCTGGCCGTTCACTGTATTTAAGTTGCTGAGCCAGTGTGGGTAAGGTGGCTCTGCACACACAGCCCTGGCCAGCATCGTGATTTCTTCTGGAAGTGATGGGGCCAGGCTGGAGGGCCATGGGGCTTGGATGCAATCCAGAGCTGGCAAGGACATGCTGTGCTCCAGCCCTGCAGGGGACTGGCAGGATGGGGGTCTGGGACAAAGCCATTGTCCTTAGGGGGATGGCTGGAGACAGCTTGTCCTAGAACAATACCTTTTGAAATCCAAGGACCACAGAGTAAAAGAAAAATCAATTTCCAATTACTTTTAAGCCCAAGGCTACCAAGGCAGATAGACTCCGAACAGTGGCAGAGATGCTGTCACAGAGGTCAGAGTCTCAGCCTTTGCTGTGATACTGACTGGTATGACCTTGGTCAAGGTTCCCCTGCGCACCAGGACCCTCTCATCTGCCAAGGACAGACTAGACATTCTGGGGCCCTGTAGTTCTGTGAGCTGGTTCCCCACTGGCATAAGTGTCCTGGCTGGGTGGGCCGGGGCTGGGTGATGTCAGGGGAGGCTCTCTCCTCTGCTGTCCCTCCACTCCCTTGGGACAGAGTGCAGGCTGTTCTTATTTTAGGACCCGATTGCTGGCAGCTCAGAGTCCTGTTGTTTATTGTTAGGCTTTAGGAAATGGCCTTTGGTTTGGATGGTGCCTTGGGTCCAGGGAAGGACTGGTGTATGTCCATGTGGGGCAGCTGGGAGGGTAATGCCCACAGCTGTGGCCCCAAAGCTGGCTATCTAGTCTTCCTAAGACCCCAAGATCAGAGTCAGCGAAGATCAGACTGGCCTGAGGTTCCGGCCTGCAGCCCCTGCGCCTGGGAAGATATGATGAGCTCCCTGACACACCCAGCTTTGGGCCGCTCTCCTGCCAGGCTTGGATTTCTCTTGCTCAAGTGTCCACAGAGGAGCTGGTGTTGGACATCACAGACACAACCCACATTGGGAGGCAGCAACTCTCCCCTACTGACCCCTCGACAGGGTGCTGGCTCTGTCATGAGGCTCCTCACTTCTCTATGTACACCACATACACAGAAGCACACCGACATCTGCACACAGAAAAGCACAAGGATACACACAAGGTCAAATAAATATGCACACAAGTGGACACAGGCGTGCAGTCTCACACACGCACTGTTGGTCCCATGCATCTCCTAGGCACTCCTTCCCATGGATAATATCTCAGCCCCATTATTCTGCTCTTTCTCTTCCACGCCTTCTGCCTCAGTCTGTCTCACAGGTCACACAGGGTCACTGACAGATGCCCATTGCAGGAAGGTGGGTCCTGCCCACATCACCTTACCCACCTGATTGCGATGCTCTGGGGACTCAGAGCTGCGTTGGCCAGACCAGGGGGTTGGGAATGGGACCTGGGGTGGCATTTCCTTGGCTGGGGAGGGGCTGTCCACCCTTCCCCTCCCAGGGTGATGGGTGAAGTCACAGATCAGCAGATCCCAACATCCTCTGATGTTGACCTTGATCTCAGCAGGATACAGAAGCTGGTGGGAGAGAACAAGAGGAACACTCTAATGAGACATCTTTCTTTGTTTACAAAAGCAATCCTGAAAAAAAAAAAGGCAATCTTGGCTCACTTTCAACAAGCCAGAAAATACAGACAAACATGAGGAAGTCACTGGCCACCATCTGCTCTTCCTCTCCTTGCTGTGGTGTTGCCCACCCCAGCTGGCCACCCCAGAGCCTGCCCCCTTATCCTCCACAGATTTAGACTACCTGCCTGTTGCCATTACGTTCTCGTTGCTGGCACAAAGCACCCGACCAAAAGCAGCTTGAGGAGGAGAGGTTTATTCTGGCTTACAGACTCAAGGGAAAGTTCCATGATGGCAGGGAAAACGATGGCATGAGCAGAGGCTGGACATCACCTCCTGGCCAACATCCGGTAGACAACAGCAGCAGGAGCGTGTGCCCAACACCAGCCAGGGGAAGCTGGCTAGAAACCCCATAAGCCCGACCCGATAACACACCTCCAACAAGGTTCCAATTCCCAAATTGCCATCAGCTCGGGATCGAGCGTTCAGAACTCAGAAGTTTATGGAGGACCCCCAGATCCAACCAGCACAAGGCCGCTCTGTGCATTCTCTGACTCCTAGGCACCAAGACAGACGCTAGTTCTTGGACTTACATTTTCCCATTTTAGGGTCATTTGTCTTGAATAAATTTCCAAGCATGGACTCTCTTGAGCAGAGGGCCTATGCCCTGAACAGAGCTTTGGCATTCATTCCAGAATGACACAGACAAGAACCGTAGGCTAGCGCACCCCTCTGGACCACGCCTTTACTGCCACTCATTGTCACCAGGTTCACTTTCCCAGGGCTGGGGACAGGTGCGCCAAGAGACGCCCCTTTAATTCTTCCCTCTCCAGAGAGGATCGGCAAAAAAGCGTGCGTGCCTAGTGCTGCCTGAGCTCCTTGGGAGTCTCCCTTTTACTTTGCAGGCTCTCTGGTCCTCGGATAAGGTAGCCTCTACGCACGCACGCACATACACTCTGCTCCGGCTGCACATCTGTTGTCCCTGCAGGGGTTCCTAGAACTCCCTTGCCAGCATCTGACTGTCCTGGTGGCTCTGCCCTGTCGATGTCTGCTTCTCTGTGGCGCTTCTTTGCAGAGTCCAGCAGCCATGCTGGGGTCAGCAGGGGCATTGAAGCTCTGAGAAGCCACTCCGTGCAGAGACCCAAGACTAGCCGAACTTGACGTTTGACGTTCAGTGTCTTCGGGTTGAGAACACCTGAGGTTTTGTCCTGGCTCTGTGGTACCAACTCTCTCAGGCTCACGCCCGAGGACTTCTAGAACGTCATTTTGCTCTTCTTAGCTCCTCAATGTCCTGGAAGGTGTGTACATTCCCCAGTGGCCTTCCGTGTGACTTTGATGGTCGGTGGTCTCTCTTCCTTCTTTGAGGCTCAGAACTTCTCAATCACTCTTGCTGAGCTACCGGGTCCTTTCACCTCTCTCTCCCTCAGTGCCTGCTGATACCTCTCTCTGACTTTCATTTGTTTTCTGCCCCTTCTATGACCCCAGGGGAATGTCTAGACCTGCCTTCCCAGCTCCTGGAGTGTTTGCTGCCTCAGTACACACAGCTGTAATTTAATTTTAATGACTGTGTTTCAATTGCTCCCTGTCCTCACTGTGTTCTGGAGCCCTCTCTCTCTCTCTCTCTCTCTCTCTCTCTCTCTCTCTCTCTGATGACATTATGTCTCCCAAGAATGTCTGCCTCACCCAGTTGGACCACTGGCACCAAGGAGTCATTTGAAAAGCTTTTTTTTTTTTTTTGGTAGCACTATTTTTCTGGGTCCCGGGAGGCCAGCATCAGTGCTCACAGCTGGAGGCTGAATCAGGCACCCTGGGTGGGGCTGTAACTGGTGACCGTGGAGGGGAATGTACCTGGGTGAGTTGCCCACTTGGGCCTGGGCATCCCTAGCCTCCTTTGGCAGCTCTTCCTCCGGGTTCTCCTTCAGCTGCCCCTCCTCCCTAGCCTCTGTCTCCCTCATGTGGGAGTCTGCTGCTTGGGCCTCCTTGTCCTCAGGTGTGTGCTGTTCCTTCTTGCAACAAGGGAGATGGCAGTGTACAAGGTTACGGTGACTTGAGGCTTCACCAGAGCTCAAGTATCCCACAGCACACGCCAGCCTTGTGGATAGGAAACACTGGGGCCATGGACTCCAGAAACTACCCGCCATGAGCCAGAGTCTAGACACTGGGAGGCGGGACTGTCTGGGACCAAGAGGGAGGAAGCTACTCAGGTAGTCTGAAGTGGCACCGTCCTCTGGGCTGGTGACTGTCCCGAGTGGGAACCTGGGCTGGGGAAGGTGATGTGGGCAGGAGTTGTGGACACCTTTCTGCAGTGGCCATCTGGCTGGGTGGGGACATTGTCCTGCCTATGGGTCTGCTCAGTCTCCCAAAGGAGCCTCAGCCAGCAGGAGGCCCTGTGGATGCTGCAGGCAAGTCCACAGACACTTTCTGACATCTCTCCTCTACACACAGTGATAAACCAGATGTGGGCTCTCTCTCTCTCTCTCTCTCTCTCTCTCTCTCTCTCTCTCTCTCTCTCTCTCTCTCAGGGCTTCTCATCTTTGACTGCTGAGCACGGAAAGTTCTAGTCTCCCAGGCCTGAATGTGAGTCTGGACACCTTTTTGAGTGTGACAGGTAGCCTGGACAATGGGCAGCCAGGCTGTGGGACGCTGAATTGGAGGCCATCAGATTTGGACACTAGCCATCTCGGGGCCCTGCCATTCCCACCAGCTTTGCAAAGGGCATTGTGATAGGCTGCAGAGCTCAATGCCCCATAGTCCGACGTGACCCGCTGATCTGGGTCAAGGCTCTACAGGCCTCTGGGAAGGTGCTTGGGGCACATTAGGAGATGTGGGGGTCCCTTGAGGGGGGACTGGGCCTCTGGGGCTGCTGCTGACAGGATGGCTGATACCACGGCATGACAGGTGCAGGGTCTCAGCTCACACAGCTGTGGAGCGAATGCTGCATTTTGATCTGGGCAGAAGGAACAGCAGGCCCCACACTGCAGGACTCGGGAATGAGGAGCGCAAGGAAAGAACTGAGGGGTCTGTGTTTCTCTGAAGTCTCGTGTCTATGGTCACTCAGGGTTCTCCTTTGGGCAGTGTGTCCCCGGCTGGTAGATCAGTGGGCCTGCATGAGGGCCAGGCTGGCTCAGCTCCACAGAGGCCCCGTATCTCTTGCTCAGCAGCCCCTTGCCTGTCCTGTGGTCCAGCTGGTTACAAAGGGGACCACTGATGGAAATCCCCACTTTTACTGGGCTTGAGACTAAGCTGCTAAGGCTTCCATGGCGACAGCCCACAGCTGCCAGTCAGCACATGTCCCATCCAGACCTGACACTCAGTCCTTCCTGTGCCACACCCCCTGGCAATGTCCCCAAGAGGGTGTGAGTGTGGGTCTACAGCTCCTATCTATGTTTTGGGAAATTGAGACTGGAAGCCACAGAAAGAGATAGAATACAACTCTCATAAGTGTGTCCGGCTAAGAGGTAAGTACTGTTAAGTATTCTAAGACATCCACATTAGTAATAAGTCTTTATTCTTTGGTGTTTACTTTCCTTCAGATAAGCGAAGCTGGCTCTGGACTGATTTGAACCTTTGACCCCAAGATAAGCTGTAAAGTGGGGTTGGGTGTGGGTGCTCTAGGCCCTGGGGCAGCGAGCCTCAGCCTTGAACCCCTAAACCAAAGAGCCCTGGCTTTGAGAGCTTGTAGCCACGACCTTCTGGCTTTCAGGGCTTAGAGCTAAAAGCCCTGGCTTGGAGATTCTGACTCCGTGGAGCTCAGAGCCATTAGCCCCAAGGAAACTACTCCTTGCTTATCCGTCATTTCTATCCAGATAGAGCCCAAGAACCTCTCTTCAGCTGGCTTGGACATCACCGAGTGGCTCAGCTGGTAAACTCTGAGGATTCCACATGAGGCTGCCTGGAGTCAGAGGGATGGTTGCTGGGTAAACATGTGAACGAACCACCCTGCTG
Organism: Zapus hudsonius; assembly: GCA_004024765.1. Taxonomy (NCBI): domain Eukaryota; kingdom Metazoa; phylum Chordata; class Mammalia; order Rodentia; family Dipodidae; genus Zapus; species Zapus hudsonius. The sequence goes on along the minus strand of PVHP010028536.1, from coordinate 9,158 downwards.
GGCATTGCACGCTCCCGGTCAGAGTGCCCGGTGCCCACTAGTGGGTGTGAGGACTTTATCATCCTCAGAGGCCTCATCTGGATGTTGGGCTCTTGCCTGCAGCTCTCTGGGAGAACACCGCTGCTTTGTGGGGGCCACAGGACCCCTCATGAGGACAGTGTGCCTTGACCCAGCTTCACACTGGACATGTTCACCCCAAGTGCTCTCCTAGCCTTGTCTTTTTACCTTCTAGACACTGGGTGGGGGGAGGGTGATGTGTGTGTGTGTGTGTGTGTGTGTGTGTGTGTGTGTGTGTGTGTGTGTGATCATACACACATGTTGAAACACATGTGCCCATAGATCCAGATTCCTGGGGGGCCTGGGCATTTGGTGTGTGTGCCATACAGAGTCCCAGGTGATTATAAGCGGCTGCTTGAAACCCTCTGATCAAGGGAAACAAAACAAAAACACCCCACAGAAACCCCAAACCTCCAAAAACCAGCCGGTGGTCTGGCCTGGAGAGAACCAAAGAGAATGGTCACAGATTGTGTGCCCAGGGATAAAGCGGGGACAGTCATTTCCAGTTCTTGATGTCACATAGGAGAGACACACAGCCAAGGTGACTCTAACTGGAAGTCGTCCTAAGATGACCTGGTTAGGATACTGTCCTTCTGGCCTGAGGGCTAGCAGATAGGGCAGGGCACATGACCCCTGGTCTCAGCCTCCTTACATTCCTCACTTGCCAGCAGACTCCACCGTCCTTCCTCAGGGCAGCTCCTGACATGGCCCCGAGGGCCACGGGCACATCCCAGAGGTGCAGTCTGCTCCCCTGGGGTCATCTGGAAACCAGCTGTGCTGGGAAGTTGGAGCGCCCTCCTTACAGACTTATAAAAAGAGGGGAAACTCCCAGGAAATAAAAGGACTCTCTCTCCGCAGATCAGAGCGTGCCTGATTGCTAATCCCCAGGCCGAGCCTTTCGTCAGAGATAAGGGCAAAGCCACAGACGAGAGACCTGAGGAGTGACACCCCTTTTGATCACTTTTTACGAAAATCCTTTTCGTTTGGTCTCATCTTGACACTTCAAAGGGGCAGAGGCTGCTGGAGGTGGTGTCCAGGGCTGATCCCACCTCCTCCCAGCACAGGGACGGCCCTAGGGAGGGACCTCTGGCTTCTCGGCCTGGACCACTGGCCAGCGCATTCAGCTGTCTGCATGTCACCAGCCCACAAAGGAGCAGCCATGGAAGACATTTGGAAACTCAGCCAGACACAGAAGGAGTGGATTTCAGTAGAGACAGCAGCTGACACGAAACAGACGTAGCTTGTCTTCATCAAGGGCTTTGCAGAAAGAAAGCCAAACCGGGATTGCGTTTTAACAAGATGCAAACCATTTGCACATGATGGGCAATGAGAGGCGCTTGACATAACATCTTGCAAATGGCGGCCAGCGATGACAGGGCCTGTCTACAGACAGGCGAACGGGAACCGCGCCTGCGTGGACAGTTTCTGGGAGCCCTCCTGGCTATCGCAGTTCACTTTTTCCAAAGTGACGGCATTAACTGAACCGATCCCAGTCGTAAGCTACCATTAACGTGCCCCAGTCCTCACATTTTTCTTTAACCAGGGTAATTTGAAACAAATGTATCTGACCAGGAACACATGAGAATGTTTGCCTATTTCAATGTGGAAGCATGTAGAAGTTTCTGGCATCATCACCCCACCCACGCCATGTGAGCCAGCCACACTGTCTGTGGCTCCCCCTCTGGCACAGCTATGGACCCAGGTGTCCCCCACAAACAAATGAATGTGTTCTGATAGATCGATCCTCAGCTGATGGCAGTTTGGGTTTTACAACCTCGATGAAGCTGTGTTGTCGGGGGCGGGCTTATGGGGTTCTAAGCCAGCTCCCCCTTGCCAGAGTTTGGCACACCTTCCTGCCGCTGTTTCCAGTGCTGTGGCGGAGGTGATGTCCACCCTCTGCTCATGCCATCGTTTTCCCTGCCAGGATGGAGTCTCCCCTCGAGTCCATAAGCCAAATAAACCCATTCCTCCACAAGCCGCTTTTGCTCGGGTTCTTTCTGTGCAGCAACTAGAAAGCTGACCGCAACAGACAGTCACCAGTGTGATTCTGGATCAAGAGCTACGTTACCACCCTAGGTGATGGCAGGGAGATGCCCGCTTGAACCACTGTCCTTGGCGCTGAAACAAAGTGCCACAAACCTAGTGAATTGAAATGGCATAAACCTTATCATTTCAACATGAAATCAATCAAAAAATTATAACTCGGATATTAGACATCTCTTACTATGTCTTCAAAGTCAGGGGTGCACATCTCACGTAGACAGGACACGTGGTCACCTGAAGTCAATGTCACTGTTGATGGCATGGGCCAGGGTTGGAGGAAGGACCTCCCGTCTCGAGGAAGCCGTCACACCGCAGGACACAGCGAGAGAATGCCCTTAAACAAGGAGCCATGTGTGTCCCTCGCCCCAAGCTCCTGGGACTAATGAACGTTTCAGCTGGCTCAGCCAGGGGTCATGCTCCCATCCTCGGCTGTCACTGCGCTGTTTCCCTGGGGGAGGGGCTCAGGGGAGCGATCCCTTGAAAGGCCTGAGAGATGAGAGTCAAGTTATCTTCAGGGGCCTATTTTAAAAAGAAGAAAATAAGACTCCTGCTGCAGACGAAGGGCTATGCGTAATTGGGGCCAGTTTGAACTTCTGCTGAGTGTGTGCACAGAACATGGGGTACGAAAGCCACTCTCGGCCCACTTCTACAACAGCCCTCCTGAGAGGACTCTTGTGTGGATTTCATCTTCTTATGATTGAGTTTATGCTTTCTATAAAATTACATAGCCTGCTTTTATAATTTTATTTCTTCTGTTATTACAATTGCTCTCGAAGTGACTTGTTAGGATGAAAAAAAGCCACACTTGCAAGTCAGAAACCCAACCCCCATCTCAGCTGCCATTCACTGCAGGAGGAGAGTTGGATCTGGGCCTCACCAAGGGCAGGTGGTCTGGTGGCTCAGCTGTGCAGCAGGGGGCTTTGCAGCCCTGACCAGGGCGTGTGGTGCTCTCTCTGGGACACTTGCCACGGGCTGGCTGGGAGCTCCTAGATGTGAGCTGTTTGGATGCTTTGGTTGATAAGGGCAGGGGGGTCACGTCATTGATTTGTGTAGATGATGGAATTAGATCCACTGGTCTGGGAGCTGGCAGACCAGACAGACCCGGGACCAGATGTGGCCTGGAAGGCAGCGTAGAACCGGGGAAGGACCCAACCCAAGGAGAAAGGAGACACGGAGGCCGCCCACACCTGAGACCCTGGAAGCCCACTGGGCCAGGACTCTCCACAGCTCCTCGGGACTAAGCCAGAGGATGTGCTTGGCTTCACGGCGCCCTTAATGGTTCTGGCATCCCCGATCCTCTCTGGAGTTGGGGAGCCCTGGGGGAGACAGCACGCCTGCCTCTTGCACAGGCCCTTCACTGGAGACTGGGTCCCACACTGCAGGGTGGAGGGAGGAGCTGCTCCCCAACACCGGACTCCACGATGCATAATGATCCTGTCCTAGTCTGGGCCTCCAGAACAGAGCACCTGAGCCTCAGTGGTCCATAATAAACAACAGAAATTTGTTTCTTAAGGTCTGAACCGGAAGGTTCCAAGAGCAGGGCTCATGTTTAGTGAGGGCTGCGTCTGTCCCAGGTGACACCTTGTTGCTGTGTTCTCTTCACATTGGACAGTGAGACATTATGACATAGAAAAAGCAGAAATTAGGGCCGGGCATGGTGGCGCACGCCATTAATCCCAGCACTTGGGAGGCAGAGGTAGGAGGATCGCCGTGAGTTCAAGGCCAGCCTGAGACTACAGAGTGAATTCCAGGTCAGCCTGGACTAGAGCGAGACCCTACCTCGAAAAACCAAAAAGAAAAAAAAAAAAAGAAAGAAAAAGAAAAAGCAGAAATTAGACAAAGTCGCACTTTACGAGCAAAGACACGCAAGGCCTCTTTACTGAGATTAAGCTTACCCTGGCCAACTTTAGTTCAGGTTGAAGGCAGGAGCCGACTTGGAGGGGACGAGGCTGCTTACTTCTGGGGGGGGGGCAGGGGGCCAGAGGCTTTGATTTCCTGAGATGGCTAAAGTTGGTAACTGTCTGTTGATCATGAGTACAGTTTCCAAAGATGTTTATTTAGCATCTGATGACTTAACCCAGAGGCTGCTGAGTTACTCATCTTGCATGAATGCCCTGACCTCATGGTTTGGTCTAAGCTTTACGATGAGGCGGAGGGACTTTCAGCTTGAGTTGCAGAGAGCACAGGGTGGGGTGGACGAGATCGACAACAGCTCCAAAGAGGGAAGGCCAAGTTCATCCTGTATCAGAGTATTGGACAAACATTCCTCAAATGATCAACCTGTTGATCTACAGAGCTGAGTAGAGTCTGACTCCAGGGTCGAGACAGCAAAAGGGAAGCACGGATTGCAAGCAGAGATGTCAGGCCTCGTTCCTGTCGGAGTCACCCATCAGAGGTTTGCCAGCTCCGGTGAAGAGTCGGTGATTTGCCAAAGCACCTTTGCGTTTCTGCAGTCACCTGGGAGACTTGCCACAAACCACAAGCCTGGGTAGTACTTGCAGCAACGCTAGTGGGAAAGGAATAATGCATCACCCAGCCGTGTGGCCTCCAAAATGCTGTCAGTTAAGGGAAAAAACATGACTTCATCCTGACATCTGCCTTGATTCTGGGGGCTTGCTGAGGACAGCGTGCGGACTGAGTTTTTGTCATTTGTGTGGCTGATGCAAACCCACTAGTTCTAGCTTAGTGGAATTATGGGCTCTTAGCCTGTGAACATTCTGGTCTTATGGCCTAGTCTGGTCATGTATCACAAAGCTTTAATGGGCAAGGTGCAAAGGGTTGAGTCTGTCCTCTCGCGTTCCCACGGAGAGGTAAGAGGGAAGGGGCCAGCAGCCCCTTGGAAAGGGCGCAAATCCCCTCACCCGACCCCAGCCTCGGGACTCAGGCACCTCCTAAATGCCCCCCCTAATGCCATCCCATCCGTCATTACATTTCCACATGAGAATTTGAAAGTAAGCAAACCAGTGTCCATGGTGATACTCTGCCCCTGTCTTACTACCGCTGATGGGGACACATGTGTCAGGGAGGGGAACGGGGCTCCCATTTGATGTCATTCAGTGGCCTTTGAGCTGATCAGATACCACCTTGGCCTCTTCACAGCCCTTCTGTCGGCAGCCAGTGCTGGGGACGTGACTGCCCGCATCAAGATAGCACCTGTTAGCTTCCAGGTGCCCGCCCCCTGCACCCATCACCATCTGTTCACAGGATGCTGGGGACCTGGCACACAGTCCCAAGGCAATGGCGATGCTGCTCCGGGTCTCTACTTTCTTCAGATGAAGCCGACCCTTGATGGGGTACGGCACAGCTAAGAGAACAGTTGGGGGCCTGCGAGGGTCTGTGCAGCTCCATGAGGGGTCCTGGCCCAGAGATTACAGGGAAGCCCAAGCTGGCCAGCAAGTCCCAATCTCTGAGGAGGCCACCCATGCTTCTGGGCCCGCAGTCTGGTGTCTGGGGCCTGATGCCAAAGGTTGGGACAAGAGTTGTAGGGAGAGAAGCATACCTCTACCTCCCAGGTTCCTCCCAAGCATGGCATGACAGAGAATGTCAGAACAAGGCCGAGAGACATTTTAATAATCAGAAATGACAGCTAGCGGTGAGGAGATGGCTCAATGGGTGCTGCAGTCAGCTTCTCTTTGCTACACAAAGAACTCAACCAAAAAAGCAGTTTGTTGAGAAATGGGCTTCTTTTGGCTTACAGACTCAAGGAGAAGCTCCATGATGTCAGGGAAACCGATGACATGAACAGAGGGGTGGACATCACCTCCTGGCCAATATCAGGTGGAGAACAGCAGCAGGAGAGTGTACCAAATGCTGGCAAGGGGAAGCTGGCTAGAACCCCCATAACCCCACCCCAACAACACACCTCCAACGAGGTTCTAATTCCCAGATTGCCGTCAGCTGGGGATTGAGCGTTCAGAAGACAAGAGTTTATGGGGACACCTGATCCAACCAGCACAAGGAGAAGACTGCTTCTGTGTAGGCTCGCTGAGCAGAGCGCAGATCCACGGGACCCACGGAAGAGCCTGACATGGCATCAAACATCTGTAATCCAGCCCTTTTATAGAGAGACAGGAGTATGCCAGAAGCTCATAGGCCAGCCAACCTGGCATTCATAGCAGTGAGCAAGAGAGTCAACCTCAGCCCTCCAGGCTGTCTTCAGACCTCCACGTGCACACCGTGTCTTCAGACCCCCCCCAGCACACACACACACACACACACACACACACAGATTAAAGGAAATGACCACCAATAACAAGAGAAGGCAGCTTTCTAGTTGCTGCGCAGAAAGAACCCAAACAAAAGTGGCTTGTGGAGGAATGGGTTTATTTGGCTTACAGACTCGAGGGGAGACTCCATCCTGGCAGGGAAAACGATGGCATGAGCAGAGGGTGGACATCACCTCCGCCACAGCACTGCGAACAGCGGCAGGAAGGTGTGCCAAATACTGGCAAGGGGAAGCTGGCTTATAACCCCCATAAGCCCGCCCCAACAACATAGCTCTAGCGAGGTTATAAAACCCAAACTGCCATCAGAACACATTCATTTGTTTGTGGGGATCAAACCATGACAGTCTCCCACGGGGGGAGGATGAGGATGACCCCCACTGGATAAGGCCTGGGTTTAGATGCCTCCAACTTAATTCTCCATTGTGGCACTAGGGAGGACCTGCACAGTGACAAAGTTGGGCATCAAGGGCCTGTACCCCTGCCAGAAGGGAGCATAGACTCAGGTGCCAGAATTGGTCTGATCTGGGGTCTCCGTGTCTCTCCATCATAGCTCTGGTCCTTACTCACAGGTCCTGGGTCTGCCTGTCCCTCTCCAGCATAGCTTTGGTCCTTACAGCTCCCGGACCTGCCTGCCTCTTTGCTCTGATGGACACAAAGCCCTCTCCTTGTTTCTCATGGTTGATTGGCTCCAAGAGGCATTTCTTACTTGCTGTCGGGGCTTGTGGGGGATCAGAAGAAGCCTGGTGGAGAACCAGCCCCGCAGTTCAGCCCCTGGGTACAGAAAGGCCTCCGCATTGAGGCAGAACTGCTTTGACAACCAGCTATGACATTGGGCCCCAGTGGCAGCTTCCTCCTCCTGGGCCTCCAGTGTGTGGAGCCAGGGTGAGGGTTAAGGGGTGCTTTTCCAGTTCCCATCCCAGAAGTTTCTGGGAGGCCTTAGGGCGGGGCTGTGGTGAACACTGCCCCTCTGTTGCCTTTGCCTGGGTCTCCATCCTGGGGTCAGAGCCCTCTGAAAGGCCATGTTGGCCTCTGAGGCATGGAAAGAGGAGGGAAGCCAGGCTTGCTGTAGTGCGTGGCTATTCCAGGGTCCCCACCCTGTACACAGCACCCCATTCATCCCTCCTGCAGTGCTCATAGAGGGACCCTTGAATCAGACACGGGGGCCAGAGCTGGTGGGAGCTGGGCTCTGCGTATCTCCTACCTGCTTTGTGTGGACAGGACCTGGCTGTGGCTCTGCTCCTAGAACCAGGAGCTGGGTGCCCAGAGGAAAAAACCAAGGAGCAGGCTCTGTGCTGACCCTCCAGCCCTGTTGGAAGGGGGCCCCTGACCGGAAGTCCCCCTGACCCCGGACCATAGCCAGGGAGCCTGCGCTCTGCCCTGGCCCGAGATTCAGCCCAGGGCCTCTGTTGGCTCCTGGATCCCCATCTGATTTAGCTAATACCTGCTCTGGGCTTCAGAAGGGTCGGTACAGCCTGGCCACCCCATGGGAAAGTAAGCACCTCCATGCCCAGGGAGGGCTCTCGGGTCCCACCCAAGCTGAGCACTCTGCCTCAGGGCCAGGGGTCTCCTGGAGGAAGGGTGCTGCTGTCCCTTGTCCCCATCTCCCCCAGAGTGACTCTGACGGTGCTAGAATGACCCTTGTCCAGACGGGGAACCCCTGGTGATGGGGGCAGAGGCTGTCCTCCCTGTTCGCCCACTGACCCTGGCTGGGAACTATGGCTGCCACAGCCAAGTCCTGTGAGTCTTTCCAGGGAGGAAGTGATCCCGATAGGACAGTGTGGTCCCATTCGTCAGCTACCTGCCGGATGCAGCTGAGACTACTTTATCCACACTCCTTGAGCTGGGCTTACTCCTCACAGCAGACAGATAGGAACGGAGGCCTAGAACCCCTTCATGGCTGCGTGTGTAAAGACAGATCCTGATGAGGTGTGATCCTACCTTGATCATATCTGCAAATTCCTTGTTCCACACAAGGTTCCAGCCCCAGGCAGAGGCCATGCACAAGAATTCTGGGAGACACCGTTCAACTCTCTGAAGCCTACAGTCCACGTTCATGGATGGCAAGGCCTGTGCTTCATGGTCTCCAGCCCCTCTTCCCCTCTGCTCCAAGCCCAGGTTCTGGTAGCTCCTGTCTACCGTGTTCTGAATATGGTGGCTGGTCTCACTCTGGACACTGCCCAGCAGTGGGCTGGGTGTCTATCATCTCAACTCTCAACTGTCCTTTTTAATGTCGCCAGTCAGTTAAGGTGGTTCCAAGATTTTATTTATTCCTTTTCAAGCAGAGAGATAGAGATAGAGTGAGAGAAAGAGGAGAGAAGAGAGCGCACCAGGGCCACCACCTTGTGGGTCTGGCTTATGTGGGTCCTGGGGAATTGAACCCGGGGCTTTAGGCACTAGAAGCAAGTGCCTTAACCTCTGAGCTATCTCTCCAGCCCCTCTTTTTGTTTTTAAATATTTTATTTATTCATTCTCAAGCAGAAAGAGAGAGAGAAAGAGAGAGCACCAGGGCCACCACCTTGTGGGTCTGGCTTATGTGGGTCCTGGGGAATTGAACCCGGGGCTTTAGGCACTAGAAGCAAGTGCCTTAACCTCTGAGCTATCTCTCCAGCCCCTCTTTTTGTTTTTAAATATTTTATTTATTCATTCTCAAGCAGAAAGAGAGAGAGAGAGAGCACTAGGGCCACCACCTTGTGGGTCTGGCTTATGTGGGTCCTGGGGAATTGAACCCAGGGTCTTAGGCACTAGAAGCAAGTGCCTTAACCGCTGAGCCATCTCTCCAGCCCCGAATCCAAGATTTTAAAACATAATGACTCAGGAATATCTAACTCCAGA
>PVHP010028535.1:0-23025 GCA_004024765.1 Zapus hudsonius | reverse complement strand
AAAAAAGAATACATTGTAGACATGCATGAAAATGTCAAAATGGAAAACAAATAAAAATTTAAAAAGAAATGTGAAAAATGAAAAATAGTTTCATCTATTTATGTGTGTTTATGTGCATGCATATGTACATGTGTGAATGCCAAGGTCTCTTGCCACTGGAAACAAATCCAGCTTTATGTAGGTGGCTAAGAAACTAAACCTGGGCCAGTAGGCTTTGCAAGCAAATGCATTTAACCCACTGAGCCATCTCCTCAGCCCAGGAGAAACAGATACTTTTAATCTAAAAAATATTATTTGAAATTATGGGCAGAATGAATGTAAGTGGAGAGTTCTCTTACTAATGTATTTTCTCATTCCTTTGTTTGCTTCTCTTCTTATCTTCATGATTGTGTTAACACTTCAAAAGTGACTTATTATCATTAAGATTTTTTTTGTTTCATTAAGATGTTTTTAATAAGCTCATGGTAACCACAAAGCAAAAACCTATAATAGACAACCCAATAATAATAATAAAAGTAAAACACTACTGCAGTAATTCACTTAACTGTGAAGACAATAAGAGTGGAAGAAAGTAACCTACCCCCCCACACACACATGCCCAGGAAATACAGCAACAATAGGAAACAAGGTACGTAAGTTGTAATCAGGTTTGACCAATCAAAATAAAGTTAAAAAAAAAAGAATACTACTCTAGGGATGGAGAGATGGCTCAGTGATGAAAGTGCTTGTCTGCAAAGCCTAATGACCTGGGTTCAATTCCCCAGTAAATTCCCACATAAAGACAGCTATGCAAAGTGATGCATGTATCTAGAGTTCATTTGCAGCTTCCAGTGGCCCTGGCTTAGCCATACTCTCTCTGTGTCTGTTTATCTTCTCTCTCTGCTTGTAAATAAATAAAAATATTTTTAAAAATTAAAAAAATCACCTGGAATGCAAATGGATTAAACTCTCCACATGGAAGCTTCAGAGCAATCCTATAGTGAACATATCTTTTGGTGTTTTTTTCCTGGGAGATGGGAAAGTAATCTTGTGTTTGTTTTGCTTTGTGGATGTTTAATTTTTTTTTACTATTGTATCTTTCAATTTAAGTTTTATGTGTATTCATTAGAATAGTTTTATTTATTGATTTGAGAGAGAGTATGAGTTGCTATGGCCTCTTGATGCTGTACACAAATTCCAGGCACATGTCCCACTTTGTGCATCTGGCTTTACGTGAGCACTGGGGAATTGAACCCAGGTCGGCAGGCTTTGCAAGCAAGTGCTTTTAACTGCTGAGCCATCTTTCAAGCCCTCTACTTTTATTCTGTTGCACATTTTTCCTTTTTCCCTCTTCTCTGACTATAGATTAATTATAGAGACAGGTTAAGTCATTCTCTTGTTCCCTCTCTTTTTTTGGGGGGGGTTGTTTTGTTTTCTTAAGGTAGGGTCTCACTCTGACCTGGCACTCATTCTGCTGACCCAGGCTGGCCTCAAACTCATGGAGATGGGGATCATGCCGATGCCTTGAGCCCATAGGAAGAGGGTTTAGCTACTGAGCTACACCTCCACACTACCACAACTAATCCCACTTGGACATTGCAGATACTTCAAATGAAAGAATACCAGGGATTTAAAAAAATCTAATCCCCCATGCACAAGACTCAAAGCAGAAATGCAAGAAACATGAAAAGTCAACAGGACTCCTCCAAACACTACCGGTTCCATAGTAATAGATTCCAATGAGAGTGAAAGAGATGACATCTATGAAAGCTATCAAACCCATTTTATGAAGAATTTTATGAAGCCTGATGCCAAAACCAGGTAAGACCACAGTTACAACAAAAATATATTAGTGAATATGGAACAATTCAGTTATATTCTCCAAAAGAGTTTCTTTGGTCACCATAACAGCACTTGTTAAACAATCCTATCTTGTTTTGGCAAATTGACAGGCATGGTTACTTTCTTCTGAGAATATGGCCTCTCAGACATATAGCCATGTGTCAAAAAGTCTATTTGAATCCCAAGAGCAGACCGGAGGACCAGTTTATCAAGGTACAGACTGTCCCATATATGCAAGAATGTACACACACACACACACACACACACACACACACACACACACACAACGCACACTTTGAAAACAAAAATCCTAAGTGTCTACTTTTGCAAATGTGCAAACTGCAAGAGTGAAACAAGCTTGTGCTGAGGGTAAAAGGATTCTGGGACTGGAAGGGGCATCGTGAGAAGAGGGGAGCAGAGTCCTAAGGCAGGAGAATTCAGCGAATGTTCAGGGTGTATTTCCCAGGGCTAAAGAAGCTACTCCATGAGTCCAGAAGAAAGAGAAGCAGCTGTTATGTTTAGACATTGGCTATTAAATGGCATTGATCACATTAATGAATACCAAGAAAGCCTGCCTAACGTAGCCATACTCTGATAGTACATGTGCAGCATCAGCTCCTACGTAAAGACATGCTTTCCCTGCGTCCACATTAACGTTCATCTCCCTTCTCACTACTGCTTCCATGATATCTGTCTTTAACAAGCCAGGGAACTTGATCAATGAAGTCCAGTGGGTACTGTGAGTCTCACATCCCATGCTGCACTTGTGAAAAGCGGTTGTAACCATCAACCCTGCCAACCAGCAAAAATAGTTTCAATGACAGAGTCTTATCTATAATTCAGAGATGGGACATTAGTCAGGTTTTCCTTTCCTACCTTCACTTCAGTTTTAGACATTTACACATTTAAGTTTTTAATTTTTTTCTTTGTCTCAGGGTGGCCTTGAACTCACGGTGCCTTTCTATCTTTGTCCCCCAAGTGTTGGGATTAAAGGTGTGCCAAAAGCTTTACAACCTTTTAATTCAAAATAATAAATTGAGCTAGCATAAATTAAAGCTAAGAAAATTTATCTGCAGAAACTATTTTTTAATCCTAATAATAAATACCAAACCAAGAACTGCTAGATCATTAGACAACGCACATGGTGATGAAAGCACCCCAGAAGCAAGGATGCAAAGGAAAGGGGAGGGGATATGGGGAAAAAAGAGAAAGGAAGGAAAAGCAGAAATGAGTGGGAAAGGGGAAAAAGAGAAAAATGAGAGGAGAAAGGAAAGGAATTGGGAAATTATAAAAGCAGGGGAAATTTGAGAATCTGAGCAAGCTATTTATCCACAGTATTCTTTTAATATGGAGACTATGTTTAAACTGAAATTCTCTCTTCTTTTTAACTGAGACATTTAGAAAGAACAATTTTTATTCTCCACCTGCTTGCATCATCACTTCTAGGTGTGATGCATTAAAATCAACACGTGTCATATACAGATGCATTTTGTCAGAATATTTCAGGACTCCTGACACAATTTCAGAAATCTGCTCTATACTTCTAAATCTTCAATGTAAAGAGAATGTAACCATATTTTAAGCATAATCAACATAATGGTTGTTACCGTGGTCCTCACCATGCACTTGTGTTTCAGAACATTGGCAGGATTTCTAGTCATACCAGAGTGCCATTGAGGGAACCCAGGAAAGAGACGGATGAGGATAAAAGAGAGTCCCCAGAACAGAGTGCCCATGTTCCCTCAGAGAAGCTAGGTAAGAGAGAGGTCCCCCACTTAGCCAAGCTGAGTTGTGTAGGAGGGGACACTGTGATAGTAAGACAGGAATCACTGACATTCTTGAAAACCCTGGCAACCAGGCCTAAGGTAAGACCCTATTGCTGAAGAAATCGCAGTGTCATCAAGCAACACCAAGAGATCCTTCTAGATCCAGAATGGTAACCAGCTCCCAGATGGTAGCATGTGTAGCACTGAAAGGGGTTGCATGAGCTGCCAGGGGAAATTGGTCAATGATATTTGGAGAAAGCAGAGACCACTGATATATAATAAAGACAGTTGTCACAAGAATGCTGAACACACAGTTGTATGGAAGAGACCAGGAAGTCAAGAAATGCTCATCTGTGCAATAGTGGCGCCAAACCGAGGAGGGTAATCAATGGCGTACTGATTGGCTAAGAGATCTATTTAGTGACAAGGAACCCTTAACTGGAACTGGGACCCGTGGCATAATCCTATGGGTACCAAGATCTTGGGCTCCTTGGGTAAATTCCCACTACCAGAAAGCAACAGAGAGGCTACACCCATTAGGAGCTAGCCAAAATAGCAATGTTGTCTCATTTAATCTATATTGATCTCACTCTCTGATGGAGATTCTGTTTGTATTTTTCAGAAGGCAGTGAGAAAGCCAGGGACAACTAAATCCACCAACAAGACATTGGATGATGGCTGACATCCTGGCAGGAGACAAACCACACCTAGCCTTCACACAGGGCCCAAATGAAACCTATGAGAAAGTGATGAGACCACTCACCACAGCAAGTCTGATAACCCATGAAAGGTCACTGGAGACAGATACCAATGACACCCAACACAACCCAGGGCAAATATCCAGAGACACTTAAAATGTCAACAATAAAGAAGACTTAAAGCTCACCCACCATAACTCAGGGAACTGAGCTGAAGAGGGGGTGGAAAGAATGTAAGAGCCATGGTGGGGGAGAATATCCAGAGACATTGCTCCCCTCAACAACAATACACAAGGCAGAAGAAAAAAAGAAATAAAGAAAAACTGGCTCCCTCTGGTGCAGTTCATAACCCACTATCCTATGGACAGATCCAGTATGCGCACCGAGGATGACCCCAGTGGGTAGGGGACAGAGAGGAGATAAACGGGGACACCTTCACAAGATTTGCTCATACAATGTATATATACTTATTCATAGTAAAGATATTTTAAAAGGGTATATAAACACACATGCGCGCACACACACAAAGAAAACTCTGGCAAGAGCTGAACCTCTTGGCAGAGAAGGTAAAGTCCATTGTCCAGCAGAGCAAATGGGTTTCAATATGAGTCTAGCTTCAGCTGTGCTGTGAGCAGGATATCAGCCAGGTCTTGGCTCAGCAGTAGACACATGGTGAAAGCATACTCAGCAAGCTTGAAGGCTGCTCACTCAATGAGTCCTCAAAATGACCTCATGGTAGACATGGTTAGTTACTCAGCACAGTTAAGGATAACCCTTAATTGGATGTGAAACAGTGAAAGATGGAGGGAATGCTGGAGGTGCTTGGAGAAGTGCTCACATGGGGAGAGGAAAGGACTTGAATGGAAATAGAGGTAGCAAGTTTAGAGGTGCTTCATTGCAGATCAAGGATTAGTCAGAACAAGACAGGAAGATGGGGAGGACCCAGAACCATGCAAGTTGATCTGGTGACACAGTATACATTGGACAGGCATGCATAGACACAAAAGCCTGTTCTTGAAATTGGTCCAAGCAAGCCAACCGCTCAGATCTTCCTAGAAGGATGTCAAGCATGGCTAAGGCTTCAAGTGTTTTCCAGAAGATGCAGGCCTTGGAAATGGTGGGCGTGGTTCAAGAGGCTGCTGGAAGAATCCACCAATAAAGGTAGATTGCCAAGTAGAGATATGGTCAATGTTGGTGGGGCAGTCCGTGGGACCATCCCTGGGACATCACAACAATGCTAATAATGAAAGGGTCTTCCAGCAGGTGAAGAAGTCATGTGTAACCTGACAGGACATGTACTTGTCAGCATGGACAAGGGCTCCCATAATATGGCCAAGTGGTGTCTGTTGCAGAGGCACAGACGCTCTCCTGCATGAAATAAATCCTAACACACAGTGTAGATGAGATGGGGTCAAGGGCCAGGGGAGAGTTGCCAAAGCCCTTGTTTGGGGGATCTCCATGGTGCTCTGTCCTCGGGGGGGGGGTTAATCTTACAATATATATAATACTTGGGAAATTTTTCCTTAAAAGAAAAACTAAATAGTAATTATGAAACCCTGTTCCTATGTATTCATGGATTTACTTTAATTTCCCTGATGTTTTTAACCTATAAAAAAGTTTGACTGAATGAATTCACTGATGCTTCTCTTTTAAAATCCTAAGCTATTTTGGGGGATCTAAAGGAGACTTTCAAGGTACGGTTAGTAGTTTTAAAGGCCTCTCTTTATCCAGAGAATGAAATACAATGAGGCAAAAGACAAACAGTTTAGCTTATAGTTCTGTGGTGTCTATAACATCCTCTGACAAAGGAAACATTTTTAAAAATTAGGGAAAGTAGAAAAAGACAGAAAGAAGATAAAATATTAAAATATTAACAAGACGGTTTTATATCAGCACATATAAGACTCATGCAACCTATCAGCAGACAATATTTTTAGAAATGCTCTATTTACCATTTTTGTTAATATCTAAGGAAATTAATTTCTAAGGACAAGAGAAAAAACACAATTTTTTATTTTCTTGTACTCACACAGTAGGCAGTGCCAGCGAATGCTGGAAAGCACCATGAACACGTGGGAATGGCCTGGACTGGCTGGTTATGCTAATATTTCTTTACTGCTCATAAAAAACTTTCTTTTTTTAAAGTACAGAGATTACTTAACTACTTTCCCATGAACGTAACAACTATTGCCCAAAAGTTATATGAACTTATTAAATACCACCATAAAATAATTTCTATGGGTATTCTCCACATAATAAAAGCCGACATCATTTGTCTTCTCTGTTCATAAGTCTCATGATATTTGCATGTGTGCACACAGATATGTGTGTACATGAATGTGTGTACCTGTGGTGACAAGAGGACAACTTTGGCTCTTGTTCCTTAGGTGTCACCCACTTGTTTTGAGACAAGGTCACTTATTGGCTTGGAGTTCACCAAGTAGTCTGGATTGCCTGGCCAGAGAGTTCCTGGAATCTGCCTTTCTCAGCCATCCCTGTGCTGGGATAACAAGTGTGTGCTGCCACACCCAGCTTTTTACCCTGGGTTCTTAGGACCAGTCACAGGTTCCCTGGCTTTCAGGGTAAGCACTTGACTCCCCAGATTCCTCATGATACTTTCTGAAAACGCATCCAAAAGCATTCCATTTGTGATTTTCATGTAGGAATAAAAGTCTGTCCAAAACTCATCCAAGCAGAGGCTCAACCATACCCTTAGATTCTTCATTTTGTTGCTCACGTGTACCTGAACCACAAGAATTTAACAATAATACTCTAGCCTAGAGCCTTCACTTTTAAAATTCCCCTGGGAGTCCACACTTGACCTAGAACAAAGCAACACTTTTTCAGAATCATCTCTGTGCCTCCGCGTCCAGAGCTCCCCTAAACTTTGTGATCTGGGTGACAAGGTATCAAATTGGATATATGTCTCTTTAGCCAAATCTTCTTGCCAGAAAGATTCAGAACTACATTGCAGTTTGCAAACTTTATACATTAAAAAACAAATTAATAGTAAGACAACAACACAGGCAGTACTGGTCACCACAGTGAGAAGTGACCATTGTGAGTCACCTTCCTCCACTCTGTTGGTAGAAAAGTTGATACATTGGTCCTTCTGGGGAGCCACTCCTTTTGGACAGACACATGCCACATACTGCCTGCCAGGCTCCAGGCCATCTATGGTCACCTGGTTCTTGCTCGAGTCTGCATTCAGCAGCAGCAGGTCCTTCTCACCATACTTGGAATACAGCACAGTCATCATAAACTTGTGTGTGGTGTTGATGGTGTTCCATGTCAAAGTCACACTCTGGTCAGTTTCGCTGGCCACCCTGAGGTCTTCTATGGTGACATTCATTTCCGTGAGTGTTGCTTGATCCAACAACACCAACTCTTCTTTTTTCCTTGCACTGACTGGAGGAAACTTACTTCCAGACATTTCCATCTTTGCATTTCTTTTCCCTCCTGGGTGGACATTGAGAGACGGGCGGCTGGCCCTGGTGGTACTTGCCAAAATGCTACTTCTAATTGTGGCTGAAGAAGCAAGAGAGAAGAAAGGAGACAAAGAGGGGGACGAAGGGGAAAGAGGAGGCGATGTAGATGTAGACAGGGGAGTAGAAGTGGAAGAAGAAGAGGAGGAGGCAGAGAACCAGCGAGATGACAGTGATGGGGGCGTCGGTCTGCCAGGTCTGGGTTGGAGCTCCTGCTCAGAGAGATCTGCGGCTCTTCCTTCAGGTGTAGCTGATGACGTGGTACTTGTGACAACACCAACCACGGTCACAGAGAGCACAGCTTCTGACGTCCCAGCCAGGTTTTTGGCCTTACATTTGTAATCCCCAGCATCCTTGTAGGAGATGCCTGTCAGGCTTATGATGGACCATCGGACTCCTTCTCCTGGAGACTCCTGAATTACTGGAAGAAAACACACACATACATATTCTGTGGGAAGAAGAAAACACTGCAACAACTGTGCCCTCCAGGAGGGAGACAACTGTTCGTCTTGTTTGTTTGTCCTCACACAGGCACTGGAGGAAAAGGCACCAATTTTTTGGGAAGGGGGATGGCTCTACAAGTCTTTTACATGAAGGTCCTGCCAGGGACTGTGTTGTTGGTATGGGACATGATATTTTAAAAGGAGGTGGGGGTGGAAATCAGAGGACTCAGGTTCTCCTAGATAGTATGTAATTTTAGACAAGCCCATTGTTTATAGATCTCTGTTTCTGCATTTGTAAATAAAGAGATAAAACAAAGCTATCTTAAAATTCCCTTCCAATTTCAACTGTGAGTCTATAGGATATTTTTGCACAAGACTTTGTTTAAATATTTCTCATGGTATTTTTTTCATTGTAATTAAAGGCATCTACCCACTAGAAGATCATTTTCTGGCACAGAGAAGTCACCACTTACATTCTAAATCATGATAACTCAGATAAACTAGAAAATTGTAAATTTTTATCTCAGGTAAAGTGTAGATTCTTTTATTTGCAAATCCCTGATTTTTTTGTTTCTATGCATAGAATGTTGTGGGGTTCTTTTCTTTTTTTTTTTTTTTTTTTTTTTGAAACATGGTCTCATGTGGCTCTGGTTGGCCTCAAACTCACCATGCAGGCAAGGATGACCTTGAACATCTGATTTTCTAGCTTTTGCCTCCCAAGTGCTGGGACTATAGTATGTGCCACCATGCCCAGCTTGCAATTCTGCTTTTCGAAACAGTAAAATTTGATCATATTTATGTTGTATCTTGATTTCAGGAGTTTTGCTGATGAATATTACACAAGGTTGGCTGGCTGTTGATTACTTGGGGGGTCATTGT
This sequence comes from Zapus hudsonius, assembly GCA_004024765.1. Lineage (NCBI taxonomy): Eukaryota > Metazoa > Chordata > Mammalia > Rodentia > Dipodidae > Zapus > Zapus hudsonius. The sequence goes on along the minus strand of PVHP010028535.1, from coordinate 13,933 downwards.
ACACTAACACCCAGGTTCATCCATGCAGCTGGGTGGACAGAGTCTTGGGACAGTGGTGAGCCAATGGGCATAGCCACCAGGGAGACCCTTGCAGTGAAGAGCTTGTCTATTAGGTTGGGGAAGGTTGCTTTTATTTAGAAGGAAAAGGAGAGGCAGAGGCATAAGCAGCAAGGGGATTGGCAGGGTGGTCTGTGAATGTTTCATGAAAGGATTGGCAGGGGCCAGTAACATGCCTATGCCTGGTTTGCATAGACAAGTTGAAGGGACTCTCTCAGCCCCAGATGGTGGAAGTTATGTGACTTTATGCATGTAACAGATGGTGGTGGCTGTAGAGGAGCTGTGACCTTCAACCTTTATCATTGTCTGGGGTTGTTATTACCTTATAGCTGAAGTATGTGAACTCCAATAAACTCGGGCCTTGAAGTGCCTGGACTTATCAGGGCTTGTTGGGGCCCAGCAGGTGGCTTGAGGTTTGAGAAGGGAAGGAGACAGGCAAAACTCCTGCCGGTCTCAGGATGAGATAATCTGGGTTTCAGGCCAGCCTCAACTTTCCTTTAACCCTGTGTCCTCCGTGCCTCTCAGCAGGGTCCCAGAAAGGTTGAATATCAATTGCCCAAGAGTGAACTCACTAGCTTAAACTGTGGGCTATTTACTAGTTACTCATGGGAATATTAGGCCATAACTTCTTTGAGGCCATCAAGTTTTATTTTTCAACCTCAATTTTTAAAAATTATATGTGGTGTGTGTTTGTGAAGTGTGTCTGTGTGTATGTGGGTGGACATATGTGCATGGTGCGTGTGTGTATGAAGTGTGTTTATGTGGATGTGGGTATACCTGTGTGCATGGTATGTGTGTGTGTATGTGTGTGTGTAAAGTGTGTCTGTGAGTATGTGGGTGCACATGTGTGCATGGTGTGTGTGTGTGGATGTGTGGATGTGGGTGCACATGTGTGTGGTTTGTGTGGATGTGAGTGCACCTGTGTGTGGTTTGTGTGGATGTGAGTGCACCTGTGTGCGTGGTATGTGTGTGTTTGTGTGGATGTGTGGTATGTGTGTGTGTGGATGTGGGTGGACATGTGTGGATGTGGGTGCACTGTGTGTGTGGTGTGTGTGTGTGTGGATGTGGGTGTACATGTGTGTGTGTGTGGATGTGGATGCACATGTGTGCAAGTACACATGGAAATGTACACGTCCATGTTCAAACAAGCAATTGACACTGGTATCTCCCTTTATCCCTCGCCACCTTATTCTTTGAGGCAGGGTACCTCACTGCTCATCAACTAGGCTAGGCTAACTCACCAGGGAGGTCCCAGGGTTCCCCATCTCCACTTCTCAGCATGGGGATTGTAGGTGTGCACCACATGCCTGGCTTTTCCTCTGGAGTTAGAGAGGCAAAAACTCAGATCTTCCAGCTGGCACCCCAATTTTAATTTAATCTTGAAGAGCCTTCAGAATATTCCCCTCTAATGATCAGAATATGTCTGCTCAAATGGGCCAAATCCTGGACTTGATCATCATAGGATCTGAGAATCGTATGTAATCAATATTTCTACAAATATACTTTGCCTCATAGGAAGCTTCCCACGTAGTTTCTTATTTAATTAATTGTTTAAATTTTGTATGAAAGTCTCTTTTGAAAATGTTTGACCCCTAAGCTCACAACATTAAAGCAGCCTTAATACTCACCCACCATGACTCAGGGAACTGAGCGGAAGAGGGGGCGGAAAGATTGTGACAGCCGTGGTGGGGGAGACTATCCAGAGGCATGGCACCCCTCAGTAACAACACACTTGGGCCAGGAGAACCAGGCTGAATACTAGGCTATCCATGGTCCCCTGCCACAAGGACTGATCCAGACGACCCACAGAGAAGGATATCCAGCTGCTTGGGGATGGGGGGGGCATTGGGGAATTGGGGATAAAAACTCATTGTTTGCCCACTAAATAATGTAATTCATTATGGACAATAAATATATATTTTTAAAAAAGAAAATGTTTTCATGGGCTGGAGAGATGGCTCAGCAGTTAAGGCGCCTGCCTTCAAAGCCATTGACCTGGGTTCGATTCCCCAGTACCCACGTAAACCAGATGCACAAAGTGGCACATGCATCTGGAGTTCATTTGCAGCAACTGAAGGCCTCTCATTCTCTCTCTCCCTCTTTCCTCTCTATCTCTCTCTGCTTACAAATAAATAAAAATATTTTAAAAAACATTTTCATGATTTTATACTTTGAAGTGAATTGTATCCAAGATGAGAGAGAAATCATTTATCTACTGGATCATGCAATTTCTATCTAAAAAAGAAAAAGATTAGATTATCTAATTTTATCCACATAGTTAGATGAACTGAGGAAAATGTTAACTAATAAAATGTACTCTTCAAATCTCTTGCATTCAGCAAGCTGGGAATATAGCCTACAGACAGAATACTTGCCTAGCATATTGTAGGCCCTGGGATTGAGTCCAAGTTAGTTTGTTTTATTCTGGGGACTGGGGACTGCAGATATAGCTTGGTGGTAGAACACTTGCCTATAATGCATAAGGCCCTGAGTTCAATCCCCACCACTGAAAACAACATTGCATGAAAATCCTTGCACCCAACAATCTTGGTAGGTTTTACTAAAATTAAGTTGCCATTTTAAAATTGCTCAGAAATGCGAGATGAAGTTCAGGCTGTTGGAAAGTCCTTGTTTCACAGACAAAATAGAAAAAATACCTGTATGATTAAGTGGTGAGCCGTCGGATCGGGTCCACATTAGCTGTGGGGTAGGGTAGCCAGTGGCGTCACACCGCAGAAGGACATTGCTGCCCAGAGCAGAAGTGAGTTTGGTGGCTGAGGTCATCACAGATGGCTTCAGGCACTGCTCCAGCTCTACCTTGTGGAAGAGAATGCCTGCGAGGCGCTCAGGTTCACTACAGACCATCAGTGGGTCAAGAAGCACCAAGGCCGGGTCTGCAACCTTCGACAACTCAATCACCTTGGAAATGTGACAATCACAGAGCCAAGGGTTGTCCTGCAAACCTAAAACAGAAGGGAGAAAAGGGCAATAAAGGTCTTCCTGAGGAATTAAATGTACATCACAGACTCTCCAGTGAGAGAAGATGCCCATGCCATCTCACTAGTAAGTGAAGTGAGGGACAAAACATGGCCACCTGGATGTCATTTTTGTCCTAGAATCCAGCAACCAATAATTAATAATCATAGCTAGTATTTTCAGGACATTTACTCTGTGCTAGGCTCTGCTTGAAACACTAGCCTAAATCATCTCATTTAATCCCAAAAAATTTGTGAGGAAAACAGTATTATTATCACTATTTCCATTTTAAAGACAGAGTTGAGACACAAAAAGGCCAAAGAAACTTCACCAGGGTCACATAGTCAGTCAATGTTAGAGCTAAGACTGAATCCACAGAACACCACAGAAAGTTATAAATACAGTGCTAGAGATGTTTCTAGAATGCTTAGGAACACCATAATATAGGGACCTGAAGGCCATCCACTTCAGCTAGAAAGGTGCCGTGGTTTTGTGTCCTTTGAAGACTTACTGAGGTAAAACAAGTTTTGTGTAGCAGCCATGGGAGATGAGACCATGAAAGCCGGTGAGGACGTGAATATGACAGCCACAGAGGTACTTTGTGCAAACTGCCCTCCTAGAGGGACCCACCGAAAGCCTGCAGAGGACTAATGGCTTTCAGCTGCTGGCACCTTGGGGATTTGCTTCAGCTTTGGGGACTGTGCACAGAATTCTTTACACCTGAGGAATTCAAGGAAGATGAGGTAAAGGTAGGTCCCTGGAAACCAGAGGGAAGGAGACCCTTGCAGTGGAGGGTCACCTGAGGTAAGCAGGGAAGGTAGAAAAGCTGTGTGAGCACTCGCCAAAAAGAGGCTCAGCAAGGAACTGTTGCATGTGCACATCAAGAACAAAACTGTGTGCCATTCCTAGCTGCTTAAATCTCTCCAATGCAGAAAGGAATGAAAGGCAAAAAACCAACTCTGTACAAGACTTATAATGTCTCAGAGAGATCCAGGATGGGTTTCCAGAGAATTCTGCAGTTCAAAGCTCTAACACTGAGCTATACCCTGACTTCAGTGTATTCTGTCAGACAAGAGTTGCTCTCAGGATCTTAACTCTGATGTCGTATAACAGCCTCACCAAACACCTAAGGTGGAAAGGCTATTACTCAGGGAATGGTGGTTGTATCGGTTACTAGTAGAATGGAATGTGAACTGAGAAGAAAAGGCAACATTATAATTTCAAAAACTCTAGGGCTGCACAGATGGCTCAGCAGTTAAAGGCACTTTCTTGCAAAGCCTGCCAACCTGGGTTCGATTCCAAAGTACCCACATAAATCCAGATGCACAAAATGGTGCATGCATCTGGAGTTTGCAGAATATCTCTCTCTCTCTCTCTCTCTCTCTCTCTCTCTCTCTCTCTCTCGCTCTGTCTGTCTGTCTCTCTGATCACAAATAAAATAAATAATTTTTTAAAGCTCTAGTCATGGTGGAAACTTAACTGCTGGTTGTGTAGCATATATTTCTACTTATGCTTACCTGTGTTACGATAGCAGATCACGAACACTTGCTTTTATGCCAGAATTGGTTAATTTTTAATCTTCTATTTGGGATGTTTGTTTTTCTCTTATGGGTGAATAACCTTGAACTTTTCCTTCTTACATTAAGTCCTGTGAATCTGTGACTAGTTCTCTAATTAATAATGCTAATTTGAATTCTGTTCTCTTAAGTGTCGTCTCCTTCATTCAGTTTAAGCCATAAACAAACTTTGTCTCCTTCATTTAGTTTTAAGCCATAAACAAACTTTCTAGTTTATTTTTATGTTGAATAACTGAGTATGGCTCACTGATTAGACATTTTGCCACATTTCTCTGCTTTATGCTTATGATAATTGGCATTAGTGTTAGTTTGCTAATCCATCTTTAATTTCTTTTAGCCTGTGATTATTATTTTTATCTCACAGGCTGGAGTGGCTATGAAGATCTCCAGAACAACAAAAACAGCACGATACTAGCACAAAACAAAACCAGACACATAGAGCAAAGGAATAGAGTATGGGACCCAGAAACAAGCCCATTTAGCTAAAGTTATTCTCAATAAAGGTGCCAAAATCATACACAGGGAACAAACAATGTTATTAACTCATGGTGCTGGGAAGTCTGGAACTCTCCATGGACAAGAATGAGACCACATCCCTATCACTCAACTTGTATAAAAACTATTTCAAAATGGGTCAAAGACCTTAATATAAAACCTGACACTATGAAACTAGTGTGTTGGGGACAGGGAGGAAGGAAATGGGATACCAACACAATATTTGCCCATACAATGTATCTAATTTTGAATAATAAAGATATAAAAAACCAAGAGGAGATACTTCAAGATATAATTACAGACAAGAAATTTCTGACTAGAACTTCAATAGCCCAGAAAATAGTAGCAAGAATTGACAAAGGAGATGGCATCAAATTACAAAGCTTGGCACAATAAAGGTAATAATTAACACAATGAAGAGACAGACAACCTACAGAATGGAAGAAAATCTTAGCCATCCAGTTATCCAGCAAAGAATTTTAAAAAATAGTTTAGAAAGAACTAAACAATTAAATACCAAATCACAAATAATATCACCAAGAAGCAGATAAATGGCAGTCTTAGTTGCCACCAAAATGAGGCAGTCCTCGTTGCTAAAGACAGCACATACTTTGGAATCAGGACCTAGAGAAATCAAGTTGGAATTGAGCTGGAAGCTTCCTCCTTGCTGACAAGTACCAGAAGTTGCTATGTAAACTGCTGGGGAAGAAAAGTCATCAAGAGTCTAATTCAGCTTCACAGCTGTGTGCTCCACAACCAACCTGCCAGGCCAGATGCACTAATGCGCCTGTGGAATGGCTGTTACGGCAGTAACCAACTGCTTGTAGACTGGATTTGAGGCCTGCTCCACAGGAGGGAATTCGTGCCTGGAATTGGAAACCTGTTCAAAAGATAGTGGTGAGTGAGCATATGGACCCTAGCAAGGGACCTACTATTTGCTACTATGCGAAGTGAACAGATTGTCAAGGTGTCTTCTAAATGTTTGTGTCTATACTCATAGTTTAATGCTGTGCTCAGCCTTGAAGACAGAAGTTTCCTTCTGCAGTGGGCAGAGGTTAATGCAGGGATGCATTGAGAATAAGTGAATAGTCTGTGCTCTGCCCTAAAAGGAACATCTAGGCCACCCCTTCCAACACTCAGGGAACCTTGAAGAAGAGGGCGCGAAAAGAATGTAAGAACCAGAGGATAGGAAGGAATGCTGTGGAATGTTGCTCCTGGATCCAACATGACCATTCTACTCATGAATTCAAGGAACCTTGGTTTCCTGCACAGAACTGAGTCCATCAGCATTTCATCATGGATGGAGGATTTCTATTCTTCCCAGAATAGAAATTGGCAGCTCGTAGTTTCTGGGGAAGGCGAAGTCATGCTTTAAAGTGGTATAGCCATGGTAATTTGCTCATATGCCAGTAAATAGCATCCAACCCTTGCACATGCAATCAACCCTAATTTAACCTAGTGAGTTTAAAAAATGCATTGGAAAGTGAAGAGTTGGGAATAAAGGTTTTAATGGAAGGGGGATAAGAGAGGGTAATGGGAAGATGAATAAGATCAAAATACATTATATACACATATGACTTTCAAGCTCTAAAAAAAATTAAGAATAGGGAGATTGTTTAGGGAGATTGTTCAGTGATTAAAGGCACTTGCTTACAAAGCCTGCTGGTCTGGGTTCAATTTCCCAGCACCCACGTAAGTGGTACATGCATTTAGAGTACATTTGCACTGACAAGAGACCCTACCACACCCATATTCTCTTCTCTCAGTCTCCCTCCCGCCTTCCCTCTCTCTCAAGCAAATAAATATTTTAAAAAATTAAAATAGAACTAGCAATTTGGCACAATTATATCACTTCAAAATATATATCCAAAAAAAAATAAAGTTAGATTACTGCTGAGATACCTGCATACCATGTTTATAATGGCATCTTTCACATGGGCAAGGTTTTAAGTCAGCCTAGGTGTCTATTAACAAATAAATGGATAAATTGTGGTGTATATATTCATATGGTGGTTTGAATATAAATGTCCATCCCGCACAGCCTGAGGTATTTTAGATTAAGATTGAGCTTGCTACTACTTAAGTCTCCGGCAGCCAGAGCTCTGCTGGGAAGAGGTGAGTTCCTTAGTACAGATCTTGAGTCCAGCCCTACTAGCTGCGTTCTGAGCCATCTGCAGCACTGGCTGTTCATACTTGCTGGTGCTGACACTTGTTTCTCTGCAATGAGTGTATGACAGAGTGAGCCACCTACCTCTGCCACAGTGATGCTTCCCCAGGAATCTATATGCCTAAAATAAGCCCTTTCCTTCCATCAGCTGCCCCTGGTTGGGTGTTTGTCCCAGCAATGAAAAGGTAACTGCAACAATCCATAATGGTGTTTATTCAGCCATCAGCAAGAATGAAATAATATCATTTGTAGGAAAATAGATGGATCTGAAAATAATCATGTTAAGTCAAATCAGCCAGACTCAGAAAGAAAAGGGTCACATTTTTTCTCTCATAAATTAATTTTAGAGAGGAAAACAGGATATAAAAGTAAACGGTATATTAAAAATCTACTAGAGATATGGAAGGGGTAAGTGGAAGTGGTAGGAGCATGAGAGAGGAATAGAAGGGGTGAACGTGATCTCATCAAGCTAAAAAGCTTCTGTACAGACAAACATACCATACTCAGAGTCAATAGACCACTATCAGATTGGGAGATAATCTTTGCCAGCCATAATTCAGACAGAGGTCTAATATCTAGAACTTGCAAAGAACACAAAAAATTAAATTAAAAAAAACATCCTTCTCACAAAATGGGACACTGAACTGAACAGAGAATTCACAGAGGAGGAAACACAAATGGCCAATTCTCATTTAAGAAAATTTTATTCATCCTTAATCATCAGCGAAATGCAAATCAAAACTACAATGAGATGTCACCTTACTCCAGTCATAATGGCAATCATTAAATAATCCAACAACAAGAGATGATGGCGAGGATGTGGGGGAGGGGGAACCCTCATTCACTGCTGGTGGGATTGCAAACTTGTACAACCACTATGGAAAGCAGTGTGGAGGCTCCTGAATAGGATGGATATAGAGCTACCAACAGACCCAGCTCTCCCTCTACTGGGCATCTACCTTCAAGATTCCTCACCAAAGCACAAAGACATTTGTTCAACCATGTTAATAGTGGCTCGATTCATAATAGCTAAGAGGGGCTGGAGAAATGGCTCATTGGTTAAGGCACTTGTCTGCATAATAGCTAAGAATTGGAACCCAATGCCCATCACTGGATGAATGGATATCAAAGTTGTAGTATCCCTATGGAATTCTACTCAGCTGAAAGGAAAAATGACATAATGAAATTTAAAGAAAAGTAGATGGACTTGGAGCAGATCATTCTTAGTGACCTCACACAAGAGCAGAGAGTCAAGTGCCACATATTCTCCCTCATATGTGGTTTCTAACCAGGTTAAGCTTGAAAAGTAAGAAAACCTCACAGGTGAATTGAGAGACTGACAAAGGGATGGAAGGAATTGGTGGGGGAGGAAGAGATTAGGGGAGGATTATACACCAATATAAACTAATAATGAATTGATAACATAAAAATCCTTACTTTTATACAGTAAACTCTAGAGAAAGCTATGGGCATCGCCTGATAAGAAGAGCCCTGAATAGAGTAGGAGGAAACCTAACCCCAGACAAATTCCTGAGGCCTATAACTCCCTGTCTCCATCACTGGTTCCTTCCCACATTGAGCTATTGATCAAGAGACCCACAAGGTACCCAAAACAAGACAGGCTATGTCAAAGATCTTGAATACCTGCAGCTGGCCAAAGGTAAGATTCTATTGCTGAAGAAACCACAGAGTGTCATCAAACAATACCAAGAGATACTACTAGATCCAGAATGGTAACCAGCTCCCAAAGGGTAGCATGTGTAGTACTGGTGCTACATGAGTTGCCAGAGGAAATTGGCCAGTGATATTACAAGAAAGCAGAGGTCACTGATATACAACACTGAATGATGCTACAAGAATGCTAACGACCCTGCTATATGGTAGAGCCCAGCAAGCCAAAGAGTGCTCATCTGTGCAATAGAGGTGCTAAACCTAGGTGGGTAATCAATGGCTTGCTGATTGGCTAAGAAATTCACTCAGTGGCAAGTAAACCTTAACTGGAACTGGGATCCATGGTAAACTCTTATGGGAACCAAGAACCTGGGCTCCAATAGGAAACCCCCACTAACCAGAGATCTACAGAGAGACTACACCTATTAGAATCTCACCAAATTAATAATGTTTATCTCATTTAACCTATACTGGTCTTACTCTCCATTGAAGATTTTGTTTGTATTTTTCAGAAGGCAGCAAGAACTGTGGACAACCCAATTCCACCAACAGGATCTGAGATGATAACTGACACCAGGCAGGAAATGAACCACCCCTAACTTATAATACAGAGCCCAAACAAAACCTTTGAGGAAGTAACAAGATGAGCAAGAGACCTACCTCCACAGCAAGTCAGATAACCTGGGAAAAGATAATGGAGACAGACACTGAGGATAATCAACACAATCCAAAGCAGAAATCCAGAGACTCTTAAGACCTCAACAGTAAAGCAGACTTAGAATCATTCACCATGACTCCGGGATCTGAGAGGAGGAGGGGGTGGAAAGATTGTAAGAGCCATGGTGGAAGAGACCATTCAGAGTCATTGCCCTCCCCTCCCCACCTCAGCAACAACACACAAAGAAAAAAAAACTGGCTACCTCTTGTACAATCCATAGCCCCCTATCCCATGATCTGTTCCAGCAAACTCACTGAGGAGAGCCCCCAGTGGGTTGGGGATAGGGAGGAGGAAAATGGGGGTACTATCACAAGACTTGCCATATAATTTATCTAATTATTGACAATAAATATATTAAAATTTATAAAGTTATGTAGAGCAAAAGAAAAGATCTTTAAATCTCTCAAAAAGCCTATATGTTCCAGTATGGAAACTAAGATCAAAGTTATTATTGTTAAGACCTGAATAAATAGAGTAATACAAGAATTAAAGACATGCATCAAATGTTTTCCTTCTGGGGACAAAAGTACAAGGACTCTGTAAAGTTAAACTATTACTTGTACTTCATTCTTTCAAGGAAATACACCAATCACTGTTACTTTCATTAACTATTTTATATGTATTCTTGGATAGGGTCAACAAGCATCCCTAATCCTTCCTTGAAATGGTAATAAAGTAGTTTTAATGCATTAGAATAGTTGAGTAAAATGTGCAATTTGTATGTGAATATTTGAGAAGTCAGAAATTAATTCTTGAACAAACATTATTATGCAAGCTCTAAATCTATCAAAACAGATGAAACTTTGCTCATGGAACCTGGAGCTACACATGCTACTAGAACAGATAGATATCTCTTTGGAATATGACAAACCTCAACCCCTGCTCTGTACTATACTTAAAGACTATTTTAAGGTAGATCATAGTCATAAGCATAAAAGATAAGACTATAAAGCTAAAAAGTGATGATAAAGATTAATCCTATTGTTACAGTTACCTTCTCCTTGCTGAGATAAAGTATAAGACCCAAGGCAGCTGATGGGAAGAAAGTTTTTATTTTGGCTTACAGTCTCCAGGGGAAGCTTCATGATGGCAGGGAAAAGCATGGCCTAAGAGAAACTGGACATAACCTCTGCCAAGGCAGGTGGAAAATAGCAACAAGAGAATGAGCACATGTCTAGCAAGGAGAGCTGGCTCCAACACCCCAAAGACAGGTCAACAACACACCCACCTCCTCAAGGCTCTATGTCCCAAATTACCACCAGCTGGGGAGCAAGCATTCAGAACACATGAGTTTATGGGGAATATCTGATTCATACCACCATATTCTACCCATAAACTCCCATAAACTAATGACCATCCATGATGTAAAGTGCAATGCATTGAGTCCAACTTTAAAATCCACTGTAGTTTTTATCAATCCCAACACTGTTAAAACATGCCCATAGCCCAAGGTCTCTTAAGTGTGAACCTGCAAAACCAAAAACACATAATGGCATAGAGTAAACATTCACACTGCAAAAAGATAGCATGGGCCACAGAGAGAAAGGGTTGAACCAACACAAGATCTGAAGCATAGGGCAGACATCAAATCCTGTAGCTCCAAGTGACAGTCTCTGGTGTTCCCATTCTTCCTATCCAGATAGCGTGCCCACAGACTGAGATAAACACCATCCCAAACAGTAGCTCTCCTTGGTAGCCATCCTATAGACCTGGTCTCTCCAAAACTTCTGGGATCTGCACTGCAACCCATGGTGTATCCTCATGGCTCCACTGGGCCTCCACACAGGCATTCCAATGGCCCTGCCTCAAACCACATTGCAAATCCAATGACCTTTTATTTCCTGCATTAGTTATATTCTCATAGTACCAGGTAGGCTACCAAATTTGTTAATCCAGGAGGGAGGGGAGAATAAAGCCAACTTTGAAGAGCAGAAAACTGGTTTCACCATTTTCTTCAATCTCAAAAGAGTCAGCATTCTTCCTGCTGTTCCAGTGATAATCTCTCAAACAATTGAAGCTGAGCCATGCTAAAGTCTCCAGCCCGAAACTTTTATAACTTTTATTTCTTTCTATGGTATATCCTTCTGCTCACTCCAGTACATTTCTTCTAAACTCAACCTTGCTCAAGTTCTCATGACAGGCAGAACTCAACTAGCCTCTCACAGAAACTGCCTATAGGCCAATCCAGACAAAGCTCTTTCTTCCCCTCATATGCCAAGCCTCAGGTTTTTCTACATTTAAATCTTTCAATTCTCTGACCAAATGGTCCATCAAAGTCTGTTTACAGCACTGCAAGGCATCTTTTTTGCCAATCTTTCAAATCCTTCCATATTCTGCCCTTTAATCAGTTCCAAAACATCAAAAGCTGCACACCAGGTTTCTAGCAGTAATGACCCCACTCTTCTGGTACCAATGTTCTGTTGCAGTTACCTTCTTAATGCTGGGAAAAAGCACCTGCCCCAAAGCAGCTGATGAGAGGAAAGTTTTTATTTTGGTTTATAGTCTTGAAGGGAAGCTTCCTATTAACAGGAGAAAGCATGGCATGAGCAGAGGCTAGACATCACTTCTGCCACAGCAAGTAGAAAACAGCAGCAAGAGAGTAAGCCAATCTTTGGCAATGGGGAATGGGCTATAATTCCCCAAAGTCTGCTCATCACCCCGCCACACACACCAACAACACAACTCCTTCAGCAAGGCTCAACATCCCAAATTGCTACCAGCTGGAGACCATGTATTCAGAACACATGAATTTATGGGGGACATATGATTCAAACTACCACATCTATAAAGAAAGGAAAATCCCTCTATGATCTTGCAGTAAGCAAGTATTTCTTAGATGGTACACATCAACACTTAATGCAAAAAACAATTTAAAAAAATTAATCAGATGTTGGGACTCAGAAGGTAGCTTAGACAGGGCATGCTATGCAAGCATGAAGACCTGAGTTCAACTCTTGTAACCTACATGCTGGTAATCCCGGTGCTAGAGACTGTAGTGTGGTTCAGCTTCAATTGTTTGAGAGATTATCACCATTGAGATGGGGGTCAGCTCTTCTGCATTGGAACAGCAGGATCTTGTTGGCCAGACAGCATAGCTTCCTTGATGAGTTCTAGACCAACAAGAGACCCTGTCTTTGAGGGAGAAGATACAAAACTGGGTAATAGGCCAAAAATAAGATCAAATTAAAGTATGTTCATGTGATAAAACTCTCAATAAAAAATGTTTTTTAGAAAAGAGACCCTGTCTCAAAAAAAGGTGAGTGAAGCCTGAGGAATAACACTTGAGGTTGTCCTCTGGCTTCCATATACACATGCTATTCCACCAACATTTAAATCATTTCACAAATAATTCATGAAAAAAAGGAATATACAAGCAAGCCTTAGAGACAATATCTATAATACATGTAACTAACTAAAGGCTTAGAATATATAGTAAAAACAAAAAATTAAAACCATCCCTTTAAAACTAGGCAAAAGAATTGAAGGACTGTATATAAAAGGCCTAAAAGCAAATGCAACTAAAAAGCTTGTCCCTAAGATTTTTTCCTCTAATTAAATAAAGACAATTTAAAGAAGCTAGTCAAATGATACATTTGTGAGGACAAATAACTCTGATATTATTCTATATGTTGAATGGTGAAAGAATAAGGACAAGCTTGGGTCTCGGACCCACCCCAGGTCCCCCACTGTGTGGTGTGTGGATTGGAGGAAGTGGCTTAACTTACACCTCCTGTCTTCATCTATAAAATGGTTCTTGCCACAAGCTTAATATAAGAACAAAATAACTGACATATGTATAACCTCCAACTACAAACCAAAATAAGCACAGGTTAGTAAAAATTAAATAAAAGCAAAATATATGCCACTGTAGTACTTCACATGGAACCATGTCTATGGGACAGTTAAACACTGAATTCTAGAATATCTAGAACTGGTTATCTAGTTTGGCAATACAACTGGAAGACCCACATCCGACTGGAATAACATAAAAAGCTAAATGGAGAAAGATTGCTCAGTAAGAGTCTCCCATCCCAATTACTGTTGTGTAAACAGTTGTTGATCTACAAGCTTCAGAGGCAGCTGGCGAGATGGCTCAGCAGTTAAGGCACTTGCCTAATGATGACCCAGGTTTGATTCCCTAGTACCCACGTAAAGCCAGATGCGCAAAGTGGTGGATGCATTTGGAGTTTGTTTGCAGAGGCCCTGGCATATCCATTCTCTCCCCCCTCTCTCTTTCTCTCTCTCCTTGAAAAGATGAATGAATGAATGAAT
>PVHP010028534.1:0-23056 GCA_004024765.1 Zapus hudsonius | reverse complement strand
CAAATTTATCTTTCCATGTATGGTAAAGAAACAGAATTGTACTGATAATTTTGCCTTCTCTCTGTATTCACCTCCCCTGCGTTTCCTAAGTAATCAAGATCAAAATGTAAATATACAACTTTTTTTTTATCCAAGCCAATGCAAAAATATGCTGAATAAAGGAATCCGAAAGTCACTTACATATGACACTAAAATGTTTTGTTATATTTTTATTTGGCAGATCATCTAATGAAATTTCTGATTAACCACCTATTAAAAGTAGTTCACATTTTCTGATCAGCCCAATAACTCACTGTGGGGCACAGTTAGAAAGAGTACTTTTTTGGAGTGCTGGGTAAGTATTCTGAGAAGTTGCACTAATTGGAATTGGAATGTACTTATTTTTGGTAGCAAAATCTTCTGTTATGTCCATATAGATATTTATTATTTTTTCCACATAGATTTTATGTTAAATTAGCACACCATGTAAAAAAGTAATATAATGATGTGATGGGTCAGGCAGCTCCATAGACACCCGCCCCTTGAGTGGGAGGTGTCTCTAGCCAGAGCCCAAACCTAGGCACTAAAACTTATTGGCCAGGTATGAACCAATCAGTGGTCTCCCTGCCCACTTAGGGCAGGAAATAAGGACTGAACAGTTAATCTGCCCTCTCTCCCCCACATGCCAGGCCAGCAGAAGGCTCTCTGATCTTCTAGCTTTAGGAAGGTAAGGCCTTTCCCTCATGAACCTCTCCTTCTCATCATGGGAGCCTTCTGTTATCTTTTCTTCTGCTGCTTGTTTAGCTGAACAGCATAAATTCTGTTAAACTCCACGTGTTTTCCCCACACTGGTGGCTGGAGAACTCTGTAACTCCCCATGTTCCCTTAAATAATAAAGTCTCCCACTATACCTTACTATCTTGTTGTCTATGATTTTAATTCTTTAACTTTGTAGATAAGAAGTTGGGTATTCCTTAATTTTGGGGGCACATTAGAATTTTTGCTGGGCGTTATCTAAATTCTAAACCCCAGCTCACCCCGTTGCAATGACAGGTATACGCTCTCAATAATTGACATTTATTTAGTGTGTGTATTTGTGATGTCTGCTTGTATGTGCACACATGGGGACGTCAGAGGACAATTTTCAAGTTGGTCCTCACCTTTCACCTTAGGATCTTTTGTATACCCTCACTTTAAATAGAGGTGATAAGGGCTTCTTACTTTACATAAGAAGATTCACTTTTTGGAGGAAAGTCATCATAGAATTCCTTTGAATCGAATAATACCATTGAGTTAAAATAATATTTCAAAATAAATGAGAGGCTGGAGAGATGGCTCGGTTGGTACAGTGCATGCATTGCAAGCAGGAGGAGCTAAGTTCAATTCCCAGAACCCATGTAAAAATGTTAGGCACAGTTGTAATCCTAGAACTTGGGAATTGGGAAAAGGTGGATCCCTGGGGCTCATTAGCCAGCCAGTCTAACCCTACAGGCAAGCTTATGGCTAATGAGAGACACTGTCTTACAACAGGTGTGTGAGAGGAATGACACCTGAGTTTGAATTGAATATCCACTATATTTATGCACATTACAAAATACTTTAAGACCTTATAGAAAATGTAGTCCAATAAGTGAAATGGCTATTTTAATAAACAATTGAATTTTTCATTTTAAAATAATATTAATATATTTATTCACATCTAAAGTTAGTAAAAAAAAATTCCCTCATCCATGCACAGGTACAACCTTGTGATTAGAAACTAAGCAAATTCTGGAGTATGACCAAAATTCATTTTTCAGTATTTGAGTTTCTAATTACTTATACATCCAAACTTTACAGTGTGGAGCATGCATGTTTGTAGTCTATGTGATTTATTCCTGAATCAGTTTTAAGGCAATTTAGTATACATACCACCTCTAAAAGCATTTATAAAAGTCAGTAAAGGTCTGATGAAATAACTTCAGAATTCATATTATTAATCAGAAAATGCTATTACCACTCCCCCCCCACACACACATCTGGCTTTGTGCTTACCTGGTACTAGGCCGTTTTTGCAAGGCTTTATCCAGGATAAGGGACGGAGCACTCCTCCTCCTTTCTGCTAGTGTTTTCATTTTCTGTGGAGGAAAAAAATATCAAAATGAAGACCAGATGGCTTGATGTCTTGTAAGGGAAGCAAATGTTGATTTTCAATCAGATTCAACAAATTTTGTATTGACTAATAAGGAGCCTACAATTCATTATGGAGAAAAAAACATAACGTCAAATGTAGGACGATCTGTATCAGAACAGAATAGGCAGTGTTCTTATGGTCAGCGAATAAAGAGGTTAACAGGTTGATAAGAAGAATATCTTGGAAACACCATTATAACCACAAGTATTATTATGTATTAGGTCTTATGCTCAAGACTAGACAGTGATTAGCACATTCATATTCCAATGTCAGGGGACATATTTCTTTCTCTATTTCAACTAGGTTTCAATGGAGGAAAGGATTACAGAGGTCAGGTACAAGGAAGGATAAGCCAAAGCATAGTGACTAGAATCTTAATAAATGTGTAGTCAACCCTTAAATATTATTTTAAATTTAAATGTTGACACATTTGGAAATTTATTCTTCCAGGAAGACTTATTTATTGTGACTTTAAAATTATAAAAATATTTTAAATTAATATCTCTATTATGAATAATTATATACATTGTATGAACAAATTTTGTGATGGTGTCCCATTTCCCTCCTCTCTGTCCCCTACCCACTGGGGACTGTCCTTGGTGCACATACTGAATCTGTCCATAGGGTAGGGGGTATGCTCTGCACCAGAGATAGCCAGTTTTTTTCCCTCTTTGTATGTTGTTACTAAGAGAGGCAATGTCTCTGGATATTCTCCCCCACCATGGCTCTTACAATCTTTCCGCTCCCTCTTCTGCTCAGTTCCCTGAGTCATGGTGGGTGGGTGAATTTTAAGTCTGTTTTATTGTTGAGATCTTAAGTGTCTCTGGATTTCTGCTTTGGGTTGTGTTGGGTATCATTGGTGTCTGTCTCCATTGACCTAATGGTCTATAATATCAAGATAAAGTAGACACTCTCAATACTTAGAAATTTGTAGTAAATAAGGTCTGATCCAGATGATTACTATCTAAATTTAAGATTATACATTAAAACAGCTATAATTAGAAAGCCTGTCTCTAGGTATTGAAGAATACAATGAAAATATGGTAAAAAGCAGCAGTGATTAAAGTTCAGACCATACCAACAAAGTCTTTCTTCCTGCTTTATCCTTTCACCCTATCCTGGCCACAAGGTCTTACAGCCTTGGGATAGATATACCCAGGGACAGGATATTGCTCTAATAAGAACCATGTAAAACTAACTTGCTGGCTTAGTTTCAATACCCCATTTTATGAGTCACAAAAATATTCAACCACTTACTAGCTAGTAAAACGTAGGAGTTGAAGAAGAACATGTAAATTCTAATGGAAGGCTGCAATTCTCTGGCAAAATCCTTGTCCCATAAATTTCATAATGTTTCCAGGGAATGCTCACAAATTATTTCTGTCACTGTTTCTCTGGCACTATTAGTGTTCCCCTCTTTTCACTCACATGGTAACTACATGACCACATCTCAACACAGCTGAGACAGGAGCTGAAGTACCTATATAAAACATTAACAAAGGACAGGAAATAAGTGAATTAAGAAACAGAATATTAAACACCTCAATTAAGCATTACTGACCATGAGTCAGTTATAGGGCCCGGGGTTACATATATACAATTTTTTTCTGTATATATCTGGTGCTTTCCTTACAGAAAATAGCACATAGTTGGCACCAGATTCTCAAGAGTCTAACTTTTCCAACTCTAGTGATTTAACAGCCATGTTCATATAATACAGCATTCAAGGTATATCTCACTGATTCCATTACTCACATCCCTCAGAAAAAAAGACCACCAATGGCTTAGCAGTTAAGTTGCATTTGCCTGCAAAACCTAACAACCTGAGTTTGATTCCCCAATACCCACATAAAGTCAGATGCACAAAGTGCCACATGCATCTAGAGTACATTTCCTGTGGCTGGAGGCCCTGGTGCACCCATTCTCTGTCAATCTTCCTTCTATCTCTCTCTGCTTTCAAACAAACAAACAAACAAACAAACAAACAAACAAACAAACTGAAAAGAAAATAATACCACCAGGAATCTATTATGCTGAGGCTACTGTAACTGCAGAGGTTTTAGGGAGAAAGGAAACTCCAAGACAAATATTTGTATTTCAATATACATAAATATCTTCCCATGTTAAAAGCCTCATTGATTTTACCAAGAAAGAAGGCACTTTTCATATGTGTCAAGCTGGGTTTTGGATTTTTTTATTTTTTTGCAGTATTCTGTTTCTCCCCAGGCCTAGCCTTGACTTTAAATTTGAAATATGTCTAATCTTGTTAGATTTACCTGAACTTCTTATTTTCGATCTGTTTTGACCTTGAGGGTTTGCCTCACCTATCTCATGTGGGTCTCAGCAGCTTTACTTCTGTTTCTACTCTCCCAGAAATATCACTGCCAGCAGATCAAAGTCCTATAGTAGTACTGCATTTGAGATGGTTTCAAATTCCAGGCTCCTTGCCTTTATAAAGAATTTGAAGCAAATTCAAAGGTTAGCCATTAAATTAATTAAAGTTTAGAAAAGAAAGTTTATGAAAAAACTCAAAGGTATATTCTTCATTTGGAAATAGGAATATTTTCTAAATAAATGCAGCACTAAATAGAAAAAATGAGTGTCCTCGTGGAAGATGAGAAAGAGAGGAAGGGGACAAACTTGCAGAACTAAGAATCCAGGCTGACCTTTAGTGGTGGATATTTGAGAAAAGTTATGAACTAAGTTTATCACTTAATTTCAAAGAGTTCTGAAGCCCCCATAAAATAGATTACTTAAGAATCCATGTAAGAAAGTCCGAGTGACAGTTGTGAAATGTGAGAATGGGTAATTAAACAATGTTGACAAATAACACTATTATAAAAATATGGAAATCGTGTAGGTCACTTATATATACACTGATTAGACTATGTTTTCTGAATAATATAAGACTTCCAGATTTATGAAGGGTCCAATAGCGATTTATACACCTTATCCAGTTCATCCATATTAGAGAGAATGCAATAAAATTGCAAGGAGAATACTGTTTTTTAAAATATAATTTAAGGTTTTATTATTTGCACTCTAAAATACTTTACCACTAATGAAAGCAGCAACCACGAACAATTCAATCACTTCTTTGGGTTTCTACTGTCTCCAAAATGGGAACATTTGTACTATATAGTTTCTTAGGTCCTTTTTACTTCTGATATTTTCCCTGGATTTTCAAGAGACATATAGATCCTGCATTTAGGATTCACAGGACTTTATTTTGTTTGTAATAGAAAAATCTTAGGACCATCTGATATAACCAAAACTTATTATAGATTTAAGATTTTATTGACTAAAAATACACAGGTCTCTCCTGCTCATGGCAACTTTAAAACAAGTTCACTGATCTTTACTCATGCGAGAGGACTTGAATTTTCTACTTGGTTATAACACCTCATGAAATATAATTGAAAGAAACGAGACTGTTGATTTCTCTACAAATCTATAGACAGGGTAAGCTTATGCTTGCACTAGCACCAACAAATATCAATTTGTTACAGGGTTATGATTTTTTTGCTTCATAGAAAAGAGAAGGTAAACTTCAAACGTGTATTTTTCCTTATTTTTTCCTAGTTTAAACATCACTATCCAGTGGGTTATTTTATTCTATTTTTCATAATTCAGAAGTGTCTGTTGTTTATATTTAGATGACACTGAAAGGAGTGAATGCAATTAGCGAAGGAAATATTTTTAAAAAGATAATTCTTTCATAAAAATGAATAAACATGGCCTGAAGTGGTTAAGAACACTTTTTGTACATGCCACAGGGCCGGTGGAGGCCTAAGAGAGAGGCTGCTTCAGTTGGATTCTCAGGACCCACATAAACAGTGGAGCTTGGCCACGTGCATCTGTAACCTCAGTTCTGTAGGGGAGCAGAGACCCAAGATCACCTACGTTCATGGAAAAACCCAGCAGGCTGCAGGATCAGTAAGGAACTCTGGCTCAAGTAAAAATGGGTGGAGGAGCGATGGAGCCAGACACCAGCTTTGGCTACAGCAGAGAGCACCTGCTCAAGGTTGAGTGCACGGGCACACACTCGTACAGACACCACACATACAAGCAAAACAATTGGACAAACTACATATTAAGTCAAAAAAGATAAAAGAATCATTTGAGTTAATCTTATGGAAATAATCTTGATATCAAACCACTTACACTCCAAAACTTAACAAGAATTTTACGCATGCCAAAAACCAAATAAACATGAAGTAATATGTCTACTCCTCTGTCCCTAAACAGGAAAAGAAGAGGAACTTACGAGGTTCTAAAAAAGAGAATAGTGATTAAGTTTTAAGAACTCTTTTTACAAAAATTTATTAGAAGCATAATGAGCACATTATAGAGACACTATATCTTTGATTTTTATGGTATTTTCTCTGATGCTTCATTTAGTTTGGAAGGTCAAAAAGCCAGAGATGTAGCTTAGTTGGTAGAGTGCTTGCCCTGTTTTGGATCCCTAACTCTGCATAAACTGGATGAGGTGACACACACCTATAATTCCAGCACTTGTGAGGTGAAGGTAGGAGGATCAGAAATTCAAGGTCCGCCTCAGATATGTAAGATGCTGACTTCTCTCTCTCTCTCTCTCTCTCTCTCTCTCTCTCTCTCTCTCTCTCTCTCTCATAAACACACACCTTATTCTGCCCCTAAATAAAGGGATAAATGTCACAATGAAGAGGAGACCAAAAGCCTGTAATTTATTTTAGTTTATATTTCAATAATAAAACAAAACTTCAGCAACAAACCTGCAAGATGATTTCCATCTCAAGTCATTTTTATGAAGTTGGATTTGTTACATATCTAACTGTACATAGTCCTATCTTACTCAACACACTATGCCTCAGTTAAATGACTTATTAATTATTTATCTTTCTGTCCTTTTCTATCTCCTTTCCAAACGTTCCCTCTTCATTCAACAACTATCTACTGAAACTCTTGAGTTTAATGCCTGGCATACAGTATATACTTAATAAAAGAGGATGTGAGAATTTTATTATTTACCACATCAAAGCCACCATGCTTGTGGTGGTTTGAATGAATGTGTCCCCCCCCCCCAGCCTCAGTACCCACATAAAGCCAGATACACATAGTGGTGCATACAACATGAGCTCAAGGCCAGCCTTGGCTAAAATGAAACTCTTCCTTAAAAACAACAACAACAATAACAAACAAACAAAAAATGGAAAACACAGAAAAGACTTGCAAACATGTTCACAGCAACATTATCCATAAGAGTAAAAGCATGGAAACAACACTAATATATATCAGACTGATGAACAAGCAAACAAAATGTGGGAGACTTATACATTAAATATTACTTGGTAGTAAAAGAAATGAAATACTAATATATGCAGTGACAAGATTGAACCATGAAAACATCATGCTAATCTAGATAAAACAGCCACAAAAGACCATATATCATATAATTCCATTTATATAAGATGTCCAGAATAAGCACATCGATAAAGACTTAATGTAGATTGGTATTTGTCTAGAGTTTGGGGAAGTTTGGGAATTGACAAATGACTAAGTTGTGGTGCTCTTTTATGAGGTAATAAAATGCTCTAAAGCTATTTAATTGTGCTGAGAGAGATACACAATTCTAGAACTAATCTGAAAGCCAATGAATTAAGCATGTTAAGTGAGTGAATTATAAGGTATTTTTAGTGTGTTAAGAGCAAAACCAAAACCAAAATCTTAGCTACCTGACTGCTAAACCAGGCTCTATCCCAGAACACTGGTTCCTAGCACGAAGCTCTAATGTTCACCTTTCTTTTAACAATCATCTGAAGTCAATATATGAAAGATGTAAAACTGCCTACTTGCTTTGTGTAGAAATGTTTCCGTTTCTTTCTACTTGCATTCCCCAGAGATTTAAGGAATGGGCTCACCTGCACATTATGGTTTTCCACTCTCTCTCCCCGACTCCTTTTGGACCCTATTTAGGGTTTCACATAGTAAATCATCAAGGTTTGTGTATTCAGTTAGTGAATTAGTATCATTTATATATAAGGTTTTTTTTTTAAAGAAACCTATGCAGAAAAATATGAACTGGTAACTAAAATTTAAAGTTAAACATTTTTGTTTTAGTAATTCACAAAATATTTTTCTTGAAAATCCTTCATTAAGACTGATTAGAAAAAAAAAATAGCCGGGCGTGGTGGCGCACGCCTTTAATCCCAGCACTCGGGAGGCAGAGGTAGGAAGATTGCTGTGAGTTCAAGGCCACCCTGAATTCACATAGTGAATTCCAGGTCAGCCTGGGCTAGAGTGAGACCCTACCTCGAAAAACCGAAAAAAAAAAAAAAAAAGACTGATTAGAATTTTAATGTCATGTCAACTAAGAGATACAGCACTGTTTTGTTCAGCTTTTCAAATCAGAATCTGGCCATTCTTAGCTCTCATAGCAATTAAAGCATATCAAAAGAAAGGAATAGGAAGAAAGATTTAAGGCAGACATGAACTGTAATTTTTATGCTTTGTTTTGAAATAAAATCCAATCATTCAATCAAATTTAACTAAAATGGTACCAAAGTTACTTTTAAGCCTTTAAAGTAAATAAGCATAGCACTGTGAGGAAAGACTTTAAAGAATTATAGATTTTCAAGGCTAAAAATACTAAATTTACCAACTAGCTTACTCAAGACTATTATTTCTTTGGTGGCTAGTCTGTGCAACCTAGTGAACAGTAAACCATTTGTCTTCTCTGCATGCCAGAACTATTTATTTGTGGGGACATACTCAAGCCACTGAGCAATTATAGTTCAAAAACATTGCTCTGCAAGGGGAAAAGAGTTATTTTTAACCTTGCACCTTGCCTTTGGCTCTGACTAGCCCAACAAGATTTCCACCACAGGGTAAGCTGAACCTTCCCTCTGTTGTTAGTTTGGCCTGTGATAAGTATAATCTGTTCACTTGCAAAAGGTCCCACCCAGAGTCAGTTTGAACATTTAGCTGAACCAAGTATCATCACAGTACAAATGACTATGAACAGATTAAAATTCCTTCTGAGGTTTAGAAGACTTTAGAAAGCTTAGAAGGCTCTTTCCCCTCTCCATGAGACAAGTGCACATTGAAGTAGAACAACAAACACAACAATCTATGTAATGTCAAAGAATAGACACCGAGGCTGGCAGAAAATGGGTCTTAAATATGGCATCTTGTTTTAGGTATAATTCCTCAGATTCTCTCTAAAATGGATGTACCTGTGCCCTACCCACCACAAAGAGAACCACATATAAGAAATACTTCTGAAATAAAATGCACTGTGGTACTGCCTATAAGATGTCTGTAAGATTTAAATTTCTCCGTGTGAATATGAGGCCATTAGAATTTCCCTTACACATTATTCTTCATTCCTCTGCCTCCAACCCCAACCATGTGGGAAGCTGAACTATCATTGCTATGGATTTTAGAGGTGGCTGGATTTTCTTCTTTAGCAAAGCTACCAGTTTCAACCTATGGGTCGTGATTTCCTTTCAGCAGTACTCAAATACACAGGGTCAATAACAATGCTCTCTGCCTAGTAATGCCTCACCTACAACTTCATTTTTTAAAATAGCGGCCCACACAAAATGGTATGATTTGTACAATCAAGGCACACTATGATAAACACAGAGACACTGTGGCTATCCCCATCAACCTGTCTATAGGCCAAGAGGCTGAAGTACAAGATCTGCTGCAATGACTGGGAAGCTACACCTTACAGTAGCCTTGCATTTCCTACCTGCAGAGGGAAAGATGGGTATGGTGATCAATCCAAAATACAGAAAGATTAAAAAGTCCAAAGGATACCAAAGGAGGATAAAAAATGGATCCAGGTCTACAGCTATACCTAGCAACAGTCACCATCAAATCTAGCATTCAAAGGGATAGGTGAGGTAGGAGAGAGAATATATAGTTTCCTTGGTGTAAATTAGGTCCCAGGTAAATAAGGAAAGCAAAAAGGCACCAAGAAGTTGGGTCTTCCAGATCCCTGAGATGTGATCTGGTGTGGTCACACAGACATTCCATTTGCAGAGTCCACACAGAAGCAACCAGACATCTAAAAACAGGTTTTATATTTCAGTTGTGCCATGTGACAGGTGTCTGTCAAAATTAGGTCAAGACTTCTCAGCACACTACTAGCACACAGTGCTGATGGGGCCGCTTCTTCTGCTTTCTGGATGATTCTAATCTATACTTGTCCTAAAGAAAGCAAGACAAAAAATAACCGGTACTGTATCACCTACAAACTTCATTATGGGTGGATGACAGAAGACAGTTATCTTTGTTCCTTTTCCCACCTCCCTCAGTGTGGCAAGCTCTCCCATACATAAGCAGACACTAAAGACTACCCCCAGCCTAGTTTGTTTCAGACAGCTGTTGTAATTGCTACTTCCATATATAGCCTCTCTCTGCATGCTTCCCCCACACATCAGGACCTATAGAATTCTGTAATCCTGAACACTTGAGATACCAGCAGAAACAAAAGGAAAGCAAATGTTTCCTCCAGTTTATGCAAACACTGGAGTACATGTCATTAAACTCTACTGAATCACAAAAATAAAACATAAAATATATCTGTCCTGAAAATACTGCATACATTACATGTGTATGTATACACACATACATAACTTTTACATTACAGAGCTTTTTTTTTTTGTTGGTTTTTAGAGGTAGGGTCTCGCTCTAGCCCAGGCTGAACTGGAATTCACCCTGTAGTCTCAGGCTGGCCTCCAACTCACAGTGATCCTCCAGTACTTTATAGCGTATAACATCCTTTAATGGCAACTAAAGTATTACATGTTTTTGGTAAATTATTTGTGACACTAGAAGACAAAATACTTCCACACTGGAAAAAAACCATCCACTATATTCTGAATGGAAGGATAAAAGAATTATGAAAGTACTCAGGCATCTGAGTTATTAACAGAAGAGGATTTTTTTAGGTACCATCAATTTTCTCCCTTCTAAGTCTACTGATCCTGTTTCACCTTTTGTTTTCAGACTTTTCACCAAATCGTAACCTGGAAGAATACTGAGGTCAGAGCAAATAATTGCTTCATACCAAACTTTATTTCAGAATTAATAACAACAGCTGCACAAGCTATTTAGGTATCTGTGGCTTGTGAATTTTTAGTCCATGAGTTATAACTGCCTGTTTTAACGTAGAAAATTTAATCTTAAATACTTTTTAGACAAATACATAAAAATATTGTACCAAACACAATTTGTTCAGTTTTTACACATGCGTTTTAGAATCACAAGGGTTAATTTTTCTTTTGCCATTTTAAAATGCATTATCGTGCTCATATTTTAAGAATAACTCTGGATGTTTTGCTTAGACTGGACGGATTTCTATGTTTACTAACTGTCAAGTTTTACCTGACCTTCCTCCACACATCATTTTCCACAGCAGAATTATGAGGCACAGGAGTCAATGCAACCACATAAAACTATGAAATATAATCCTGAATCTGAGCCTATACCAACCTTTCCAACAGCAGACAAGGTTGGGGTATTGGCTTGGAGATCAGGCTTGGCTGAAACGCTCCTGAAATATTATACTTGCTTTTTTTCTATAAACACCAAAAAGTGACAAACATCAAGGCAAAAAAATCTAAAAAGTAGCAAAGCAGTTAGAAGTGACTGTCACTATTAGTCAATGTTTACCTAGCACTTATCTAGTGGCTTCAGGGAATATAGCAAAAAATAAATCGTATGGGGCCGGAGAGATGGCTCAGTGGTTTAGGTACTTGCTTGCAAAGCCTAAAGGCCCGGGTTCAATTCCCCAGTACCTACCTAAAGCCAGATTACAGAGTAGCATGTGATTCTGGAGTTCATTTGCACTGGCAGGAGGCCCTGGTGCATCTCTCTCTCTCTCTCTCTCTCTCTCTCTCTCTCTCTCTCTCTCTCTTTCTCTCTCTCCATATACATATAATATGTGTGTATGTATGTGCATGTACACACATATACATATACACAAATTTTATATACCTGATGTTCTGGAATTCATTTTGTGAATAACACCAGAGAGTACCCAGTAGGAAGGATACTGGCTTAACCATGGGCATGTTTTTCTTAGTATTAAAGCTAAAGTTTATTATTTTATTATATTTAATTGCAAGCAAAGAGAGGAGAAAGGAGAGAGGAGGGGAGGGAGAAAAAGCAACAGGGAGGGAGAGAGAAAGAAGGGAGAGGGAGAGAGAATGAATGCCAGGACCTCTTGCCACTGCAAAGTGACTCCAGACTTTCACACTACTTTGTGCATCTGGCTTTATATGAGTTCTGGGGAAATCAGCTAAGCTGGCAGGCTTTGCAAGCAAGTACCTTTTACCTCTGAGCCACCTTCTCAGCCCCAAGGTGATAATCTAGATGTTTCACTGAAGGACCAGTGCTAGACATATGCTTGGTCAAATACGACTCTTAAGCAAGTTCTGTCATGGGGTGTTATAAACAGATTTGCATCTAGAGAATGCACAAACCAGATGGGATGAAGTTTATAACAACAGCTTCTGTATTTTAAATTGTCAGAGATATATAAAACAATATTTTACCTTGACTGGCTTTCTATGCCTTTCTTCCCTACCCACTAACCTAGTTGAACAGTTTTTAATTACTAAGGCAAATGGCCAGTGTGTCTGAACTTGACAACTGTCATCCCTAAAGCTGAAGTCATTCTAAAATGTGCTTTGATTGCACTAAAACCATACAGTACAAATATGAGTATCTTCAAGAATGCATTATTCCGGGAGAATTTAAAATGCTATCTGTATGCTGTATGATCTTTCGGAGCCCCATTTCTAGGGGCTGCACAGTCATTGTATATTCTGTTGTAGTCTCGGTGATAGAAAATCTTTGTCTTCTCATGGTGGGTTTTTCTTTTAGAAATAGTCAAATGTCATGAATAGCGAATAAAGGTAATAGTTCAGTTAAATAACTCTGCTTGAGGTTGAAATAATAAATGTAGCTGGAAAGTAAAGTGTCTAATTTTCTTATAGAACACTTACACACTCATTCCTCAAACTGACCTAACCTTAGGACCTTTGAGCTTAATGCTACTCCCACTCTCTGAAATCTCTTATAGCCGGCTCCTTTTCACCTATGAAAGAGTTGAGGATCACTTTCAAAAAGTCTGTCCTGAATAGCCTACTACTGAGTGGTCCAGCTTAACATCCATATTGGTACAAATAAGGGCCATGCTTATTTCTCTAACAACAGTACTATTTATTATTTTTTTGTCACTGATTTTGCCTGTTCCTTTAGACTCCCTCCCCGCAAAAAAGAAAAACAAGAAACAAAACTTCTATTCTTTGAAATAGAATAAAAATGCAGGTCACAGATTGAGAGAAAATAATTTGCAAATCACATATGATAAATGATTTGAATTCAGAATATATAAATTACTTTCAAAATTCAAGATAAAGAACTATAACAACCCAATGAAAATCAGATAAAAGGTGTAGTTTTTCACTAAAGATAATGAAAATGTGTGCAATCATTGAGGAAATACAAACCCAAACCACTAGATACTACTATGAGATGACTTTAAATAAAACCCAGATCACAACAAGTGTCAGCAAAAATTTGGAGAAATCTGACTGTCATATACAGCTAGTAGAAATCAAAAACTTACCTTGGGAGTGAAAAAATACAAGTGAACAGTTTTATAAAAAGTTATGTATACATCTAATTATGACTCAGTAGTTCAGTGTGCAAAAGAAAGTAGTCTTGGTTATGCAGACTTGTGTATGTTATGGCAGCTTTACCAGTAATAGCCCCAAAATGGAAATAATATAAATAGTTATTAACAGGTAAATGAACAGAAAATTTTGTGGTCTGCAGACTAAACCTCTGTCATAGTTTGATTCAGGTGTCCCCCACAAATGATTGTGTTCTGAACGCTCGATCCCCAGCTGATGCAGTTTGGGTATTAGAACCTTATTGGAGCTGTGTTGAGGCGGGCTTATGGGGGTTAAAGCTAACTTCCCTTTTGCCAGTGTTTGGCACACTATCCTGCTGTTGTTATCCATCTGATGGTGGCCAGGAGGTGATGTCCACCCCTCTGCTCATGCCATCATGGAGTCTCCCTCATGTCCATAAACCAAAACAAACCCATTTCTCCACAAGCAGCTTTTGGTTGGGTTTCTTCTATGTAGCTACAAGAGAAGTTTGACTACAACACTTTTGGTACCAGACAGTGTGCTCATTCGTTGCTGCTAGATCCCAGATTCCGGGGCTTTTGGCCTTTTGGAACTGATTAGCAGGAGGAATGTGGAAGGATTTGAAACCTCAGCCTAAAGAGATGCTTTGCAGTGCTGTAAGTACAGCTTGATGGACCATTCTGGTCAGAGATAGAAAGATCTGAATAAGTAAGAACTATAGACTTTGAGGTTTGGCTTATGAGGGTGAGAAAGAACTTGGTCAGGACTGTGCCAGAAGTGGTTTGTGTGACAGGCTTGTTGCACCCTGATTACCTGTGTCCTGAGAACATGTGCAGGGTTGCTTTGTGCAGAAATGGACTGGTGTGAGCAGATGGGGATGACACAGAAAGAAATGAAATCCATGGGCTGAAACTGGTGCCCATTCAGCTACAACTGTTTGAGAGATTACAACCTTTGAGAATGGGCCAGGTAACCTGCATTGGGACAGCAGGAAGAATGCAGACTCTTTTGAAGTAAGGGGCCTGATTGTTGAAGTTTTTCAAAGTTGGATTTTTTTCCCCACTGGATTAACAAGTTGTAGCCCACCTGGTACTATCAAGTATAACAAATGCAGGAAGAGGGTCATTGGATGTGCAACACAGTTTTGTTTTTGAAAATGGTCATGGGCAGTGTGAAGCAGGTGTATTGGATTGCCTGCATGGAGGACCAATGGAGCCATGAGGATGAACTGTACACTGCAGTGGAGACCCAGTGAAATGCCAGGACTATGGGATGGCCCCCAAGGAGAGCTGCCAGCACTGGATGAAGTTTTTCCAGATTGTGAATAGCCAATTTAAAGGAGTGTAATTGGAACTCTAGGAGACATATTACTGGTTAGAATTATCAGACTGGGAGACAGAGTTTGATGTTGCCCTCCTTGTTTTAAATCTTGTATTGGTTCAATCTGTTTAAGCTATGCCCAAAGCTATCTATTACAGTGTGAATGTTCTATGCCATTGTGGATTTGCTTATTGGTATCCTGGCTCAGTTGAAAGAAAAACTGTGGGGACTTATGAAGTTGAGCTGAATGAATTATATTTTACATAATGTATGATTTGTTTGTAGGGACCAGGGGTGAACTGTTGTGATTTGATCCAGGTGTACCCCACAAACAAATGTGTTCTGAATGCTTGATCCCCAGCTGATGACAGTTTGGGTATTAGAACTTTGTTGGAGCTGTGTTATTAGGGTGAGCTTATGGGGGTTATAGCCAACTTCCTCTTGCCAGTGTTTGGCACACCTTCCTGACACTGTTTGCAGTGTTGTGGCGGAGGTGAAGCCCACCCCTCTGTTCATGCCGTTGTTTTTCCTGCCATCATGGAGCGTCCCCTTGAGTCCATAAGACAAAATAAATCCATTCCTCCACAAGCTGTGTTTTTTTGTTTGGTTCTTTTCTGCGCAGCAAAGACAAAGTTGACTATAACAACCTCCCAAATTGAAAAACCCCAAATCCCAAATGCTTCAAACTCTGAAACATTCTGAGTGCTGGTATTATACCACAAGTAGAAAATTCCACACCAGATTTCATGTGACAGGTTGTACTCATAATACCAAAACTAAAAGCACTGTAGCAAAATTACATTCAGGTCATGTGTATAAAATATCTATGGAACATACAGGAATTTCAAATTTATACTTGAGTGCTATCATGATGTTGCATTATATATGCAGGTATTTTAAAATACAAAACACCTGAAGTTGAATCTTCCAATTCCAACTATGTTGGATAAAATATATTCAATTTCAACTACTTAGCAATAAATGTACTAACACACATGGATGTCAAAAATTGGTATCAGGCCCCCTCAACAACACCACAAATAAAAATCCTGGCTACTTCTTATACAATTCCTAAACCCTCATCCTATGGACTGGTCCAGCAATCACACTGGGAAGGGCCCCTGGTGGGTTAGGGTCAGGGAGGTGGGAAATGGGGCCAACACAAGACTTGCTCATATCATGTATCTAATTACACAATAAACAACTTTAAAAATGGTATCAAATGAAATGAAACATGAGTTTATTTAAGTTCTTGAAAAATATGAACCTATAAGAACATAAAATAGGCGATTGCTCAAGAATGTGGGGGTTTCATAGGTGCATCCTTATAGCAAATGTTCAGATTTATAAACCTTAGGTTTGTGTAGTTATTTTATAATATTTTCTCAATGCAGCTGCTAAAATGCTCAGTTCTTCAGTTTTACTAACAGTCACATTTTAAGACCTCAAAAGACATGTTGCTAGTGGCTACTGAACTAGATACTATATCACAAAGTCCTCTCAACATCGCTGCTCTGGACTATGGTTCAGAAAACGATGCAAAGATCTACTGCATTTTTTATAGATAAAGTTTAATTGGGACACAACCAACCACATGGACTTATGTATTGCCTATGCTGCTTTAGTACTGTAACAGGAGAGATAAAGATCTGCATCAGAGACCACATGGCCTGCTAAACTAAAATATTTACTATTTGATTCTTTAAGAAAAGGCTTACTGATCCTTTCAACTATAAATTCTAAGGACAAGGGCCATACCTGTCCTGTTCTTTGCTCAACATAATTCCACCAGTGCTTATGAAATACTTAATATCTAATGGGAACTATTCTAGCACTGAAAAGACAGCTGAGAACAATATAGATGAAGTGTCCATTCTCATAGTTCCCATAAATCGAGTGAGGGATTCAGGTAACTGGTAAGAAACACTAAGAAAATATCAAGCAAAGTACAATGAAAAGATGATATTAAAGCAGGAGGTACAGAGCATGAATGAGGAGTGACGTCCTTTTACCTAGTAAGGACAAGCCTCTGGGAGAATATAAATATGATCAATATGAGAAAAAAATTCCCCACTGGACAAGTACAAAGAGAATAATAACACCAAGGCCTCAAAAATAGGAATGAATTTGATGACTTGATGTATGAACAGAAGGTTCATGTGGCTTGAAGAACATCCAAGCAAGGGAAGGGGAGGGGAAGCAGACAGGGCCAAGTATTTCATTATGAATGAGATAGAAGGTCCCTTCAGGATTGTAAGCAGTTCACAAATTTTAACAAGACCATTCTGCAGCTGCTCAATGGAGACTGAGTCACTGAAGGACAAGAAAGGTGTTAGGCAGGAGTACACTACGAGATGGTGGCGCCTTAGTTTGGACTGCAGCAGCAGCTGTGGAGATGGAGAGGAGACACTCAAGACAGTATGGAGACAAGGTTGCTGCCAGGGAGGAAAGGGGTGGAAACTCAATCCTAGATTTTGGGCTTGAATAACCGAGACACAATGTTTTGAATTATAGAGGTGGGAATATTTACAACAAGTGCTAACATTGCTGTGCCTATGATAGGCTATTTTTACTCGATGTCACATTTATTTTTTCCCACCAACAATCCCAATTGGAAAGGTAGGCAGCAGATTGGTAATGTTTCCCGTTATGTTGTATAATAAAGGACACCATCTTAGAGCCGGGCTGTGCTGAGTATACAGTGCTTCGGAGAAAGGGCTAAGCAACCCTTCACTTACAGGACAAATACTACTTAACAAATGATGGAGCTATTCTCTAATGCTTCCTCCCTTTACCAGCAAGCTTAATTAGCGAGGGGGTGGGGCACACTCTTCCAAGAAAATACATGGCTGATGTTTTCCCAATTCTTTAAGTTTACCAAAAGAGAAGATGCTTTCAATGTCTGTCAATTACTTAATGTTCATTTTCTATCCTAACTGTGCCTCACATTCTATTTGTAAAGATGTGATTTCCCAGCCCCTCCATCGATGAAGGAGGAAAACAGCTACAAGGACAAACTGCAGCCTCCATACATCAAAGGCTGAGCTAGCACTACAGCCCATACATCAAGTTACAGACAGCCCTAGATGGCTCTGCGTCATGGTCAAGGTTTTTGAGAACACACACACATTTCCATACCTGTCACATAGATCTCACCTCTCATCTGACCCTTAGTCAACCTACCATCCTGGTGTGAACATTTATGAAAGGCCCTAAAATCCAGACAAGCAGGGATCCTGTGTAACCCCCTAAGTCTCTAATTATAGTAATGCAAAGCCTTGCAATATCTCGACAAGAAAAGCGAAAATGTTGATCCCTTTCATTGCAATCTAATCTCAGAGAAGCCCCAGAGAAACCACCACAAGGAACAAAAATGGCCAAATATCTGAAGGTATCTGTGCTGGAGGCAGGGAAGGCAGACATGGCAAGGCGCATCCAAATCAATTCCTAAGAGAGGCTACCAGCCCAGCAGGCAGCTCAAGCCCACGTGCACTACTGGCTCAGGGAACCATTCCAAAGACATCGACCTCCATCAAAATCCTCCCTTGGCACCGAGGCCGCTTTATCGGGGCCTAACGCTACAAGTTGTTGCTGGTATCAGCCCTCTAGCCTTGACAGGGAACAAGGGTGCCGCCCCCGCGCTCCCCTGGGGTCACCTCTGCAGCCCAGCCCGGGTCCCCAGGACCAGGGATGAGCTGTGAGCCAAAGCCCCCCAGCCACGACTCATCCCACGCAGCCCACCGACCCAGCTCTAGGCCCAAACGAACCTCCAGGTTCCGAGGTGTGGACCGTGACATCCGCACTGAAACCCCAATGGATCGGGCCGGTGGCGCGGGGCTGGGGACACCTAGTCCCCGCCCGCAGCCACTGCGGAGCCCGGGCCTCGCCGCACCCAGGTGAGGGCAGCTCGGCTGCCCACTTTCACCCGCGTCCCGCGGACCTCGCCGAGGACACCCCAAGGGGCTGCGGAGAGGCGACCCCCCTCTCCAACCCAGGCCCGCGCTCGGGGACCCCGGGAAACCCACTGCGGATGCGGCGCGGATGGAGACAGACCGGAGCGAGGACGCGGGGGTCCGCTCTGCGACCGCTCCCGCCAGATGCCGCCGGCTGGGGGTCCCGGGGTGACCCCGAACGGCGGGGCGGAAGAGGCGGGAACAGCCCGGGACGGCGCCCCGGGGGCCACCACCGTTAGATCCCCGCCGCGGTGGGCACGCGTGGCCGTGGCGTGATGGAGGGCGCGCGCGCGGAGCGGGGGCTGCGGCCGCGGGGATTCGAGCACCGGGTCCTCGGCTTCAGCGTCCTCACCTTCTTCGTGCCCGAGCCTCCCGCTATCCGAGACATCCCCGTCAGGGACGACGAGCGCCCCGGCTGTCCCCCTAGGGCATCCTGTTGGGGCGACATCGCTTCCATGAAGAAAACCTGCCCGGAGATCCCAGCCCGGGAGGGAGGCTAGGCGCTCATGTCGGCCGGGCGGCGGGGCGAGGACGGAGCCAGCGAGCCTCGCTCGAGGCCCGGCCGCCGCGCTCAGGCTGCGCGCCGAGCTCCGGGTGCGGGCGGCGCGCCTCCCGTCGGGGCCATCGACCGCCCGGGCCCGGCGCTGCGCTGCGGTGCGCTGCGCTCCGCGGGCACCGGCGACTGCCGAGGCGCCCGCCCAGCCCCGGGCCCGCCCCTCGGCGCGGGGCTTCCGCGCGGACCCGCCCCCACCGCCCTCCTCGCCCGCCGCCTTCCGCACCCAGCGCCCGGGAGTCGGGGCTGGAGACTGACCTCGATCCGCCACCCGGAGCGCGAGCGCGCCCTGCGCCCAGGAGCCCGCGTCCGCCCGCACTCCCGCACCGGAGCCTCGGCGGGCGCGCACGGACCGCGCCGCGATGCCTGCCCGGCCTCCGCGGAATGCGGAGGGGAGCCCTCGCCCCGCGGCTCGGCGAGCCCCGCGGACGTCACAGTGTCCCGCGCCTGTCCACATTTGGAAGCCCCATGGCATCGCTTGTCCCCTAGGCTTAGCTGGCCCGTCGCGGTGACCCCGGCCGGGGCTCCTGCAGCGGGCTGGCCATCTGCATCCCTGCACGCTGGCTCCCGCGCTCTGCAGGCAGAGGGAACCCCGGCATTCTAAGTGCAATTCAAAAGGAAAATGCAGCCATAGGGGACGCTGACATTTGGCTTAGCTGTTGAGAAAGCGACAATATGTGGAAGCGTTTATCAGATGGTTGCGCCGAGAGCATAACTAACGTCCTGTCAGACCAAATCGTGGGATTTTTTTTCATGACCAAAGAATAATCAGAGGGAGGGGATTTGATTTGGAGCCCACCCTGGATGAGTTGAATAGTGCTAGCGCTTTGCAGGACCGGCTGCTGGTGTGAATGATTCGGTAGGTGGCATTCTTCCCTTGGAATCAGGACTGGGGGAAACAAAATAGGGAGCGGATTGATGAAGGCCACCATGGTTTTTGTGAGGAAAAAAAGAAGAAACAAACCAAGGCTGCTGCCGGGTTCCATTGCTGTTAGGACAGGTTGTAGAAGAATAGAACTCTAGCGGCTGTGTTCCAAGCTGGGATACTGTATGAAGCACAACCCATTCCTCATGCCCCTCCCCCAACCACCACCCCAAACCCCAGAATGTGTTGTGGAAATAATAGGCAGACAATGTTTCAGCTCATTTCAAGACCTGTCCACAGCACATTATTCAAAGGAAATTTAACACATCTCATATACATAACTATATACACCCAGATTTTCAGGATGACAGCCCCACCATGGAGTTTACATGCATTTTGCACTACAGAGGGGTTTGACAGTCTCTTTCATTTACCATTGAAGCCATCATCTCATGACTGGTGAGCCTTTTTAAATGTCCTTTTTCTAGGTTGAATCCCAGTATCCAATGCAGTGCAGACTCAAGGCACATTTGTTAGTTCCATGAATTAACACGGCCTATGAAGGATCTGAGGATGACCCACGAGGGCCAGCTAGATAGAGCTAGAGATGGTTTTCACTCAGAGTTCCATGTCTTGTGAAGTGTTTCTTTTTGTGAAAAATGCCCTGGGTTCCAAATCAAAGTATTGTTTTACTACATAGATGAAAAACATATTCACTTTCATTGCTTTTTGTTTTTATTCCCAAATCCATTAATTTGGGTTTGCAAGGAAACTGTACCGTCTCTCTTATAAGAAGTTTTGAGGCAGGTTTCAGTAAAATTTACTTGGCCTAGATTATTTCTTTATAACTCACACCACACTATTGTCATTAGTTCTGTTAGCCTGAAAATAAGAGGCTGTATTTTGTCTTCTTTCTACTGGTCATACAAGTAAGCTCTCAGTTATTGTCTTTCCATTTGGGTGAATGAATGCAGGGACCTCTATAATGATGTTCTATGGAGTAAAGAAACTGTGCTGATGAGGAAGAAACAAGCCTGGACCAGTCCCTTCAGTGAGGCCATTTACTATGCATTGGGAGTGCTGTGCTGTGTGATGCCAGGAAACAAGAGTGAGGATAGGGCAACCGAAGAGTGAGGACCAATGCCGACACAAGCAGGACACATCTAGAATATTTCCCAACAGACTTTCAAACAAAACACTAAGAATAGCAACACAACAGCTGGGCAACACCAGTAGAGACCTTCAGCAGAAACTAATTTAAGAATGAAACCAAAGTGTTTCCCAGTCATTACATTGAGTAACAACGAAGAAATTTTACTATAAAAGGAGATGTTCATACAACAAATTCATTTAATGCATCTTTATATACAGGACCTTATTCCAGGCACTTGGTGAGCCAATAGGGAATAGTTCTTATAAACTCAAGGTGCACACAACAATTCTTTTCAGTACTATCCAAATACCCTAGAATACATGTTGCAAATTAATGTCCTGCAGGGTGAATTTTCAGGTATCTTTCAATATACATACCCTTTCCCCAAACTTGTTGCCAAAATTAAAAATTAGAATATTTTACTTCTGAGTTCTCTTAAGAAATCAGAAATTTGACAAAACTGGGCTCACATTTTCTGAGAAAGAAACTGCTTACATTATTTCATCTCATACAAACCATTGCCCTTAGTAGTCAGACATACTAACTAACAAAATAACAGAAGATGAAACACTGGCAAGAGAGGGGGAAGAGGGAAAAGGAGAGATGGAGGAGAGAGAGGGGAGAGATGGAACAATGTTGCAGCCAGGCCAGAGAAGAGAGAGCAACACCAAGGAGGCTCATTTTGAAAGTCATGGTAAAGTTTTCAAGGAGAAAAATAGTGGATAATGAGGTGATTGATCAAAGTGGTGAAGACTCAGAAGAAGCTGGAAGGGAAAGGTTGAGACACTTTCTGGAAGCTTGGCTGGAACGGGATGAGAAAAGGCAGTCCCTACTAGAGGAAGATGGGTTCCATTTATTATTAAAGCAGGAGGTGAGATGGGGGAGAGATGTTGGTATTCATTTAGAGAAGTGTGTATCTAGAAAGATAAAGTAACCAACAATGTCAAGAAAGATAAGACTGGACAACCTCTCTTGCGTTTATCAACCAAAGGGTCACTGCTGACCTTCTCTAGAAGAGCTTGAGTGAAATGAATGGGTCAAGGGTTCAGGATGAAGTGGATGCAGTGAATGTGCACAACATGATGTTATGGCAGAAGAAAGGGCAGCAGCTACAGGAAGGACAGGAGTTGAAAGGAGCCCATGTGGGCCTAACTATAGACACGAGTGTGTTTAAAAACCAAAGGGAGACAGAAACTAAAGACAATGGGACCAGTGGGATGGCAATTTATTCTCTAGAGCAAAGATACAGGGGTTGACCTGGATCACAGCAAGAACATGAATCCTGTTACAACAGTGCAGCAGGGAAGAATGGTTACTAAGGCAGGGAGGTCTGAGATATTCTCTTTATAAAGCAAGGGACACAGAATATCACCCGGGAACTCAGTATTCTTCAATTCTTTTTGTGG
>PVHP010028533.1:0-23049 GCA_004024765.1 Zapus hudsonius | reverse complement strand
CATTCTGGACCTCATAGGGTCTCTCAGTGCTGATAGATGGCTTTCTGTGGTTCTTCAGCAACAGAATTGCCTCAGGCCTGGGGTCAGTAATCAAGAGCTTTGACAGAATCCTGTCATGTATTGGGGACCTCATGGGTCACTTTGGTCAACTTCTCAGTGAAGGAGGGATTCTGTAGTTGGGACCAGGAGCTGCTAGACTTATCAGTTTCTCCTAGATTTAGACTCTCTACCCATCCATTCTCGGCCCGCTTGACGGATGACTCCGACTCCATGCTCATTAGAGGACACTGGGCCTATGAGGATTTTATAGTATAGAACCAGTTTTGGTTCAACTTCATGTTTAAGACATCCCCTTCCCCCACTTCTTATTTCTCTTTCCCAAACTCTCAATTCTGGTTGTTCAGGATTTTTGCATCTAAGTTCATCAGGGATATAGGTCAATAGTTTTCCTTTCTTGATGAATCTTTGTCTGGTTTTTAGATTACGGTCATGTTAGCTACATAGAAGGAATATGGAAGCTTCCCCTCTTTTTCTATGCCTCAAAAAATTCAGAAGGAGTGGTTTCAGTTCTATGATGAAGGCTTTGTAAAATTCAGCTGAGAATCCATCTGGTCCTGGACTTTTCCTTCTGGGGAGGTGCTTGATTATATTTTCAGTCTCCGTGGATGTGATACATTTACTTAGGAGCTTTATATGCTCTGGATTAAGCTTTGGTAGTTGGTAAAGGTTCACGAATTCATCCATTAGCAAGAATTGTAATCAACCCAAATGTCCATCCCTGGATAAATGGATAACAAAGCTGTGGTATATTTAAATGATGGACTTTTACTCAGCAGAAAGAAAAAAAATGACTTAATAAAATTTATAGAAAATGGACAGATTTGGAGCAGAGCTTACCTAGAAAACTCACACAAGGAACAGAAACTCAAACAGTGAATATTCTCCTCATATGCAGTTCCTAACCAGGTTAAGCTTAAACTCTAAGCAAACCAGACAGATTAAATGATAGACTGTAAAAGGGATTGAAGGAATGGGTAGAGGGGAAGGTGGGGCAATTTATATAATAAGATGAACCAATAATGAATCATAATGAAAAAAATCTTTGTTTCCATACAGTAAGCTCTGGAGGAAGAAGAGGATATCACCTGCTTAGATAGGCCATGAATGGAATGGGAGGAAGCCTAACCCTAAAACAAGACAGAATTCTGTCAAAGCTCTTGAATACACACCCCAGGCCAAAGGTAAGATCCTATTGCTGAAGAAACCACAGAAAGTCATTGCACAACACCAAGAGCCCCTGCAAGATCCAGAATGGCAACCAGCCCTCAGATGCTAGCATATGCAGTGCTGGATGGTGCTAAATAAGCAGCCAGGGGAAACTAATTGGTCAATTATATTTGGAGAAAGCAGAGACAACTGATATACAATGCAGACTGTTGCCATGAAATGGCTGAACACGCTGCCTCCTGGGAGAGATCTGCAAGCCAAGAAGTGAGCACTTGGGCAATTGAGGTGTCATAACCTGGGGATTGTAGTCAACAGCTCTCAAATTGGCCATGAAATCCACTCAGTGTTGAGGAGCCCTTAACTGGAATTGGGGCTCAGGGCAAAATCCTATAGGAACAAAAACTTGGGCCCCAAGGAGAAACTCCCATTACTAGAGAACCACAGAGAGGCTAATCCCAATATAATCTCACCAAATTTGAAATGTTTGTCACATTTAATCCATATTGAACTCACTCTCCAATGGAGATCCTGTTTTTTAGCATTTTTCTGAAGGCAGTGAGAGAGCCAACATCATTCCAACTCCACCAATAAGCTATACAGGTGGAGGGCTGACATCCTTGCAAGAGGTGATCCTCTCCAGGCTTATTGTGTAGTCCCCAAATGAAACCCTTGAGAGAGTGACAGTATAGCAAGAGACGTATCAGCATAGCTAATCAGTCAACCCAGGATAAGTCAGTTTGACAGACACCAATGATTTCCAACAAGACCTTAGGCAGAAGTAGAGAGGCCCTTAAGATCTCAACAATAAAGCAGTCTTAAATCTCACCCACCATGACTCAAGGAACTAAGCGGAAGAGAGCGCTGAAAGAGTGTAAGTATAATGGTGGGGTGAATATTCAGAGACATTGCCCCACTCAGCAACAACACAGAAGTGTGGCGGGGGGGGGGGGACTTGGCTGCCTATTATGCTAACCATAGACTCCTACCCCATGGAATGATCCAGTAGGCCAACTGAGGAGGATACCCAGTGGATTGGGGACAGGTAGGAGGAAATCAGGGATACCAAAGTAATATTTACTTATACAATGTATCTAATTGTGGGAAATAAAAAAGGAAAAAAAAGAGATTCATTATGTGTTTAGTAAAATAATTGAACCAAACCTAAAATCCAAATTATTAATAGCAACAACGCCCCATTTTGTGAGAAGGCTGTTTGATTTTTTTATTGCTTATTTTTTCAAGTTCTTTGTAAATTCTAGATATTAGACTTCTGCCTGTGTTGTAGCTGGCAAAGATTATCTCCCAGTCTGATGGTGGTCTGTTGGCTCTGGGGATGGTGTGTTTGTCTGTACAGAAGCTTTTTACCTTGATGAGATCCCATTGGTTAGGCAATTGTTGCACTTCCTGAGGTACTGGGGATATTCAGTAAGTTTTTCCCTACTCCTATCTCATTGAGAATTCCCTCTTTTTTTCTTCCAGGGTTTTCAGAATGTTGTGTTCCAATGTTTCAGTGAGGTGGGTAGCCTTTATGTAATAATATATGTATGTATTCATATATATATATATATATATATATATATATATATATATATATATATATGAAGTAAAGAGATTTGAGGTATTCTGTTCAGTTTTGTATTTTGCTAACAAACAGGCTAATACCAA
Source organism: Zapus hudsonius (assembly GCA_004024765.1). Classification (NCBI taxonomy): domain Eukaryota; kingdom Metazoa; phylum Chordata; class Mammalia; order Rodentia; family Dipodidae; genus Zapus; species Zapus hudsonius. The sequence goes on along the minus strand of PVHP010028533.1, from coordinate 20,157 downwards.
GTTTGAAAATCTGAACTTCTGTAGTCATTTCTAACAGTACTGTTGACCAAGGAGGTAATGGATTAGCTCGATTTAGGTATTAAATGTATAAACTCTTTCAAATGGAATTCTCTTTGGTTTTTGTTGAAGAGGTTATTTCCTAGAGTCTTTTTCAATTTATTTGTAATATTCTTTATAAGCCAAGAACAGCTATCATGATTTATTGTAAAACATTATACATTGATCCTTGGCATGTGTTGTAGTCAGCTCCATGTTGTTGGGATGAACTTGCAAATAGACACAGTTTGTGGGAGGAAGGGATTTATTGAGGCTTACAGATACATATGAAGTTCCATTGAGGGCAGAAAAAGCTGACTCATTTTCACAGATCCAAGCACAGAAACACAACCAAAAAGCCAGCACCAGTAACAAGCAAGCAAATCAAGCAGCAAAACAGCAGTGAACCAGGCAGAACTCAGACTTCTCTGCATAACCTTAGGCTGGAATTCAGATCCACCCCCAAACACACCTTAAAGCTGGACCCCAGGATCCATCTACAGTGGCACCTCTTCCAGCCAGGCAGCTAGAAATCCAAGTTACAAGTTTTAATAAAACACCTGAGTCTATTTGGGAACATACATTCAAACTGCCACATAATGTAAAGAAAAAGAAAAAAAGTAAAATCTCTATTTAGTAAAGATGATCATTTTATAATAGTATAACAAACTTATTAATTTAAAATAAATAAATTATGAGTGCCATTAGCAAGATGGCCAAGTAGAAATTCCTAAACCTGTCTCTCCCAATAATACAACCAAAATAACATAAAGGTTACTATATTTTGATAAAAATAAGAAACACTGGAAAGGTAACCGAGAGATTAAAGAGAGATGACATGGAAGGGAGGAGGGCAATAGAACACACGACATGAAAGCAAAAAGGAGAGAGGAAAAAGGAATATAAGAGAGGAGAGGATAGGGAATAAGTTGAGAGGGGAATCAACAAATATAAATGCCATAGTGATAACTCTTAATTTATATGCTAATTTTAAAAGAGTCAAGACAATATATTGTTTTCCTCATTGCTATGAAAACATACCTGAGCAACTTACAGAAGAAAAGGTTTATGTTGTCTCACAGGTTGAGTGTAGAGACCATCACAGTGGGGAAAGGCATAATGGCAGGAACAAGAAGCAGAGAGAGATAAATGCTGGTGTTCAGGTAACTTTCTTCTTTCTCATTTAGTTCATTATCCCAGCTCATGGAATGTCACTGAGGAACTCAAATAACCAAATCTAGAAGTCATTTCACAGACATGCCCAGAGATTTGTTTCCATGGTGCTTCTAAAGCCTTTTAAGTTGGCAACTGAGTTTAGCCATCAAAGAAGAGGAGCAAGCTTCTACTGCACAGAAACCTCAGATGGGTGCAAAGCAAAGGAAAAGAAGTACCGTGATTCTTTTATTTCATCTGTAAGTGAATATCAGTTCAGGAGCAGCAAGGATATCCCCAAATGAGGTAGGTAGGAGTCGAGCAGTACTTTGCACTACCATAGGCAGTGAGTCTAGCGGAAGGATCTGCATGTAGTCCACATAGGTCTACACCTCCTCACCTCCTAGAAAGAGTTAAAAAGGTACACACCTGTAGTCCAAGTGGCTATGATATGTGCCATTTTAAAACTAGAGCAGCTGTAGATATGTCTCCTGTTCTAGGGGCAAGGTAGTTACTGACCCTTGGATGCCCTAGTCTTGCTGTCATTGATCCCCTCTCCCAACTGATGATGTTGAGCTACTTTTGTGTTCTGCACATTGGGACCAAGCTACTGTGGAGATGTTCCATTCCTCATCCCGGTGGGTCACTGTGGCATTCTGGCCCTAAGACCTGAGCTACCTAAGCTCTCTGCCTCCCAGAAAAATGGAACTTTGGCACAGTTTTTCATTGCTGCATCCAGGGCTAAGATCATATAGTTTACTTTATCTCAAGGATGTAAATCCTTGGTTGACCTGTGCTACTGTCTGTCATAGCTGAAAATAAACAAGGCCTGTCTTTGTGAAAACAGGCTAGTGAATTCACTCTATGGTCCTAAGGACTCAAATAGTAGCCATGTTACTCCCAACTCTTCAGTGTACAAACCATAGATAAACTCTGCTGTTCTTGGGTCTTTGGTACTAAAGCCCCTGGGATGGCAGAGTGTGAGCTACTGAGATGTCCCACCTTTCCAGGATGCAGAATCATCATGATATGAATGGCTTATGAGTCCTCTTAATTCCAGGAACAGCATTGCACTTGAACCCAGGTGCTCTTCTTCCCCAGAACAACAGTGCAGATGCAACCCATGCTCCAATGTCAGTCACAGCTGCATCTCTGCCGGAACCTGAGTTGCTGTAGTCTGCCTCAGACTCCCTCCCCTTGGCTTTATCAGTGATCTATATAACTCCTTAATATAGAGGTCAAACTTGTGCCACAAGTCACAGATATGGCAGAAGTTTCATAATGCCTTGAGTCCAGTACCACATTGCACAGTTGCACTGAGCACTGGCACCTTGAAACCAGCTCTGCTCTACCTGTAGGTCAACACTAAGTAAAATACTTTCAACTAACACATTCCACTGGGAGAAAAATGAGAACAGGACTCCCAAAAATCTTGCCAGCAAGGACCCTAACAGCCCATAGTGCTGCTGCCACAAACCTCTGCAGCCTTGGCCCATAGAGGCACCTAGGTTTGTTGAGGTTGACTGCAGCTTATGAAGCAGCTCAAAATCTACATTGTTGAATGAACATGAACATAGTACAATTCGCCAGCAGATGCCCTTAGACCCAACTACACAAGAAAGGCTTTTCTTGGGAAAGCCAATCTACATTTTGGAAGTAGTGAACCCCTGGCAGACATAAATACAAGGTGTGATGGTTAATTTCTATTCACAACTTGATTGGCTCAGGAATCAAGTAAGAGTAAACTGGGCAGCTCTGTGAGGGCATTTCCGGAAGGATTCATTGAGAAGGGAACACTTTCCCCCACAGTGGGCAGCACTTCTGTTGGCAGCCTATATTTAAAGTGGTTTGAGGAAATAGCAGACCATTTGCTGACTGTTCTTGCTACGTGCTGGTGCTTACATCTACCCCGATGCTGATATCCTTTGGGGACATCAGAACCCAAGTTCTTAGACCTTCCTGTATGGAGTGAGGAATAATGGCTCTACATAATCCTCCAGGTGTTCTTCACCAGATTGGGCCTGCTGAGACTAAATAGCTAACATGTGCTCAGTCTCTCCAGCCTACAGAGAACCATTGTTGGACTGCACAATCCATATGATGTAAGCAAATTATACACATCACAAGCAAGTTCTATTAGTTCTGTTCCTCTAGAGAATCCTAATACACAAGAATACAAGTAATCAGAAAAGATAAGGAAATATGACAGCACCAATGGAGTAAAATAAATCTCAAGTAACTTATACCAAAGATATGGAGATTTACAAATTGTCTGGAGAAGAATGAAAAACAATTCAGTGAGATACAAGTAAACAGAGATAAATCTTTCAATAAAACCAGGAAAAATATTTATGAACTACATTAGAAGTTCATCAATGGATGGAATAACAAAATGAAAAGCAGCTAAATCTATGCCAGAGATAAGTGTTTCCAAAACTGAAAAGAGATTTTACTAGTACCTCACAAATGTATATCTATATAACACTATAACTTTGGTTTTGTGTGAGGCTGTACACACACACACACATACACACACACACACACACACACACACACACACACACACACACACACACACATATATATATATATATATATATATATATATATATATATATATATATATATATATATATTACAATGATAGAGAACAAAGCAATGGGGTCAAGAGAATGGGAAGATATATCTCAAAGAATGTAAAGGAGTATATATGTTGAATGAAAAAAATCTAAAAATCTAATGACCAATATGAGGAATATATTTAATATTATTATTATTGTACTTCAGGTTTTGCTAAAACAATAAATATCAGGTGCTTGTGCCCTGGGTAATTATTTGAGAACTGAAGTAACCACTGTATTATCTACATGTATACGAAAGTAATATTGTATGCCTTAACTTTAAGTATAAATAAAAATAGAATACAGAATATTAATTATGGATAATGGAGTATGGACTAAATATAGAAAGAAGAAGAAATATTTTCTCTAATGAAACACTTGCTGAAAACTTGCAAAAACATTGGAAGAGATAGATAGAAATCCTGATCTACAAAGGGCATAATTACATTTAAAATAATTTATGCTATTTAAAAATATGAATGGATTTATTCATGTGGATAAAGAGTATAAACCCATTGTGAGGAATGTTTAGCAAGAATGTACCTGGGCTAAGTATTTACTAAATATTAGACATCCTGTGGATTGCCCCAATTTTTTCTCTTATTACAATTACAAAACAAAGGATCAATGTTTCATTTCATTTTACTGTGTGTCTTCACGGTTATATAATAATATGAATAAATTCTATGAATCATAAAATTTCACAAAATAGATTATCTATGCTTCCTAAATACAGTTATGAAGAATGTCACTTGTAGATAATATAGAATACAGACATTTACATTTTCATGGTCAATTTCACCCTCTTATAATTTAATAGTAAATGCAACCTAATTTTGCAGGTGTTGATCATGTCTTATCATTTATCATTGACAAAACAACAATTATTTCTTAAAGGGAAACAGGAAACTCACAAAATGGTGATATCACAGTTCATATTACCTCCATTTTCTACTTTGTGAAAAGAAGGACGAAATGGCATAGTAAAAGTTTGGGGAACTCAATCATATTGGAGAATATTTATAGGAGAGTGAGCACATTTTATCATAATTTAATAAAATATTCCAATGGCAAGCAATGTTTTATCTACCTCGTTGATGTCAATTGTTAGATTAGTTTTTGACTTGGAACCCAAATTTGTTCTTGCTGGGTTTTAAATTTTGTTTAAAGTTCAGAGTCTCTATCTTTTCTTGACAATGGTTTTTGACAAAAGTAACAAATGAACTTAGATGGGCAAGGCTTCAGAAAGGGAAAAGTTTTGGAAAAGAATGTTGGAAACTCTTCTTACTTGTTAAGATTCAGTTACTATAAGAGTTACTTTTCTTGTTGCTGTCACAAAATAACAACATAAGGAAGGAAGCTTTTATTTTTCTTTCACAGTTTGAGGGTATAGTCCAACAAGGCAAGAAAGACATAGCAACAAGAGCATGAATCAATTGATTCTATTGATCCACAGTCAGGAAGTAGAGAGCATTGAATGTTGGTGTTTACCTAATTTTCCATTTTTATACATTTTAGAACCCCAGACCATTCAAAGCTTTTATCTGCAGTTAGGGTGGGTTCCCTCATCTCAATTAACCTAAATTAGAAATTTCCTCACAGTCATGTTCAGAGATTTGCTTCCATGGTGAGTTGAAATGCTGTCACATTGAAAACCAGAGATTAATCACAGGTAAAATTAGCATCATAGTTTCATATAAATATTTGGATATGCAAGTCTAGAATCTGGAGAAGAGTTGGAGTCAAGGAAGAAAACTTTACATTCATCAGCATTTACATTATAATGAAAGCATGAAGACCATATGAGATCACAGAGAAAATAACCATAGATGGGAGGGAAGACTAAGCTCTAGGACAAAACAATGATTTTAGGCTGAAGATGTGAGACACTAAAAGATCACAAAAGAATACTAAGAAAGGCCCCAACATTTTGCCCACCCAACTCAAGTGGGACATTCTAGCTAGTCCCAACTCATGCATGTAGAAGACTGTATCCAATGTGACCAGTGGGAAGCAGGCTCTTACTGTGCCCATCTGGACTATACAGACACAGAAGCATTCTGAGTTCAAAGCACTGTAAGAGTTTCAGCACTGCACATATATCAGCATCAGGTAAACTTTTCTGAGTATCACAAGTGAAATATGAAAGGGTCTTTTATAGCTAGACATAAACAGATTTGCTAATAAGAGGGGAGGGTGATTATGACTCATGCTAAATTGTTGCAAGTGGCCTGTAGGAATCCTTCAGAAACTAAAGCAAACCATATTCTAAGTACTTAAAAAAAGGGTAAATCACGAACAGATTAAACACACACACACACACACACACACACACACACACACACACACACACACACACACACACATATGCACGCATGCACGCACGCAAACACACACACACACACAATAAACCCCAAAAGGAACACAACCCCTTGCCAGTCTCCTAACTCCCTTTAAAATGGAAGGAAAAACCATCAAGAAAAGTAAAATGCCAGTGAAATGAAAATCCTCCTTCTAAAAAGGATCGATGAAAAAACAGAAGGTTTAAATAAGCAGGTGAATAAACTAAGGAAATCCACTCAAGACCTTATCAGGGCATACTCCAAAGTGAACAAAAAAGTTAACAAATTGGGGAAGAAATTCAGCACAGAAACCAAAACATTGAAAAAGAACCAAACTGGAAATACGGAAAATCAACAATCTCTCAAGTGAAATATCACAACAGATAGTGTTACTAACAGAAAAGGCCAAATAGAAGATCAAATTTCAGTGATGGAAAATAAATTCAAGAAAATAATATACAAAAACACATAAAAAGAAAAAAAAAATCAAGGGACACAAGCAATACTCTCAAGAAGTCTGGGATACATCCAAAATACCAAACCTTATATTTTACACTGTGGAGGGCTTCCGGTTCAGGATAGCGGACTAGTAGCCACCCTGTGTACCCCAGGGAACAAAGGTTAGGGTTCTCAGCAGTGATCCAGGCAGTGGACACAAGCTGCAGCCAGGCTCCTAGCTCCAGACACTTCCCAGCAACAGATTCTACCCGACTGGAACCTGCATCAAGGATAAGGGCGTATCAGAGGCAGGACTACAGGCCAGCCAGCAAGACCCGCTCCAGCAGTCTGAACCGGCTGAGCTCCAAGTCGCCCGCCTCCCCACCCACCCACTGCTGCCGCCATCCTCCCAAACACCACCCCCCACCCCCAACTGTTCCCACTCTCCCGCACCCACCCCCTCCACCCTCCACGCACCACTCGCCGCTGGCCCACCGGCCCTATTTCCAGCTCTGGGAAGCCTGTGGCTCCTTTGCCACACCCAGGGAGCCCCTTGGCCATGCTCCCACGCCTGAGGACCTCAGCTGCTCCTTTCCAGCACCCAGGGAACTCAGCAGCTCCTTCCCCGCATCACGGGAAACCAGGAGCTTCTTTCCCGTGCCTGGGGTCCCGGTGGTTGCTTTTCTGTGCCCAGGGAACCCGGAGGCTGCTTTCCCGTGCCCAGGAAACCCAGTGGCCCCACTTCCAGGGAACTCAGTGGCCCCACCACCTCCATCCTTCCCACCATCCCCAATACCCAAGACCGCTGCCCACCCCCTCCGGCACCCACAGCCCCACACCCACAACCGCGATCCGGCAACCCTGTGACCACCACACCTCAACCCTGCCCCCCCCTGCCAACCCCCACAAAAACCACATGGTCATCTCAATTGATGCTGAGAAGGCTTTTGAAAAATTCAACACAAATTCATGTTCAAAACCCTGGAAAGAATAGGCATAGATGGCCTATACCTCAACGTGATAAAGTCAATATACAGATTTCCTAAAGCACAAATCATCCTCAATAGGGAATGACTCAAGGAGTTCCCAATTAACTCAAGAAACAAGACAGGGATGTCCACTCTCACTACTGCTATTTAACATAATGCTTGAAGTTCTATCCCAAGCAATAAGACAGGAGAATAGCATAAAAGGGATACAAATAGGAAAGGAAGAAGTCAAACTGTCCCTCTTTTCAGATGACATGATCTTATACATATCAGACCCAAAGGATAGTATTACTAAACTCCTGAAGGTGATCAATGCCTTCAGCAGAGTGGCAGGATACAAAATTAACACACAAAAATCAGTACCTTTCTATATACAGAAGACAAACATTCGGAAAAAGACATCAGAGAAACTGTCCCATTCTCTATATCCTCAAATAAAATAAAATACCAGGGAATATCACTAACCAAGGTTGTGTAAGACTTATATATAAGGAAAATATTGAGATACTCAAAAGGGAAATAGAGGAGGATGTGATGAGATGGAAAGACATTCCATGCTCATGGATAGGGAGAATCAATATAGTAAAAATGGCAATCCTGCCAAAAGCAATCTATAGATTTAACACAATGCCAATAAAAATCCCAACCTCCTTCTTCACAGACATAGAAAAAATAATCTCAAAATTTATTTGGAAGGGTGAATGACCTCGAATAGCTAAAACTATTCTGAGCAAAACAAATTAGCAGGAGGTATCACCATACCTGAATTTAAAACATACTATAAAGCGATAGTAACTAAAACAGCATGGTATTGGCCAGAAAATAGACAACATGACCAGTGGAATAGTACTGAAGACCCAGCCGTTAATGCAAGTAACTTCAACTACTTGGTCTTCAACAAGGGTGTCAACAATGTATGCAGTGCTAAAGATAGCATCTTCAATACATGGTGCTGGACAAATTGGATACACACATGTAAAAAATTTAAAATAGATCCACTCCTTCCACCATGCATTAAATCAACTCCAAATGGATGAGAGACCTCAATAATGACCATGTAACTCTAAACACCCTGGAAGAAAAAATAGGAGGAACCCTACATAAGATGGGAATAGGGAATTACTTCCTGAGAAAATCCTCAGAAGTCCAGAAAGTGCAACATTCACTTAACCAATGGGGCCTGATCAGGCTCAAAAGCTTCTGTACAGACATAAACTCTGTACTCGGAGCCAATAGACCCCCTTCAAACTGAGAAATTATTTTTTCCAGCTATAACTCTGACAGGCCTAATTTCCAGAACCTACAGAGAACTCAAAAAAAAAAAATAATAACAATAACTCAAACTGCCCCCTCATATATGGGGCACTGATCTCAACAGAGAATTTACAGAGGAAGAAACACACATGGTCTTTACACACATGATAAAGTTCTCAGCATCCTTAAGTATCAGGGAAATTCAAATAAAAACTACAAGGAAATTCTACCTTATTCCAGTCAGAATGGCAATCATAAAAAAAATGACAACAATAATTGCTGATGAGGATCCGGGGGAAAATGAACCCTCATACACTGCTGGTGGGATTGTAAGCTTGTTCAACTGCTTAGGAAAGCACTGTGGAGACTCATCAACAGATTGGGCATAGTACTACCAAAGGACCCAGCTACCGCTGTACTAGGCATCTACCCACAAGGTTTCACTTCTCAGGAGAGAGACATTTGTGCAACTATGTTCATAATATTCACAATAGCCAAGAATTGGAATCAACCAAAATGACTTTCCATGGAAGAATGGATAACAAAATTCTGGTATATTTACACCATGGAATTCCATTCAGCTGAAAGGAAAAATAACATATTGAAATTTAGGAAAAATTGGTCTGACTTGGAGCAGATCCTACTAAGTGATCTCTCAAAAGAACAGAGAGCCAAACACCACATATTCTCCCTCATATGTGGTCCTTAACCAGGCTAACTTTAAACTCTACACAGAGTAGTAGAAAGAAGTGAGAGGTTATGAATGAGGGGTAAGGGATGGGGGAGGGGAATGGCTTAAGCATAAGACTAAACCAGAATGGGTTCAAAATCATAAAATCCAGAGGAGCATACTGTAACCTATTGAGCAAGCAGCAGGTGTCGTCTGGCAAAAGGGGCCATGAATAGTAAGGGAGAGAGTCTAAGCCTGTGACAAATTGATCAGTCTGGCAACCCCTGTTCCCAGTCACTGGTTCCCTCCCTCACTGAGCTGTTGACCTAAGTGACCCATGAGGTTCCAAAAACAAGACAGGATTCTGTCAAAGCTCTTGAATGCCCACCCCAGGCCTGAGGCAAAACCCTGTTGCTGAAGAAACCACAGAATGCCATCAATCAGCATCGAGAGACCCTTTGAAGTCCAGAATGGTAACCAGCCCCCAGATGGTAGTTAGTGTAGTGCTGGAAGGCACTGCATAAGCTGCCAGGGGAAGCTGGTCAATGAGAGCTGGAGCAAACAGAGACCTCTAGCATGAAATATAGTGTGCTGCCATGAGTAGGCTGACCACACTTCCTACTGGGAGACCAAACCAAGAAAAGAGCAAATGTGCAATGGAGGAGCCAAAGCCTCGGGGAGGTAATCATCAGCTTTTAAATTAGGCCAAATATTCCACTTAGTGAGGGAGAGCCCTTAACTATAACTGAGGACTTAGGGTGATATGCACTGGGAGCTGGACTCTTCAGCTCCCAATTAGAGATGCACTATGCGTGCGTTTGAAGGAGAGGCTACTAAAAACAAAATCTACTTAATTCAGAAATGTGTATCTCAGTTAACCTATACTGATCTCACTCTCCGATGGAGATTCTGTATCTTTCAGAATGCAGCGAGAGAGCTGTGGCTCATCCAACCCTACCAACGAACTGCAGGCCCATAGCTGACATCCTGACAAGAGTTGAGCCACCCCAGACATACCATGGAGCATACATATGGAACCCCACAGAGAATGATGGGATGAACAAGTGACCCATAGTCACAGCCAATCAGTCAACACAGGATAAGCCAGTGAGACAGACACCAATGATTTTTGACTCCAACCTAAAGCAGAAGTACAGAGACCCCTAAGATCTCAACAATAAAACAGTCTTAATACCCACCATGAATCAGGGAATTGAGGGGAAGAGGGGGCAGAAAGTGTGTGTGAGCCTTGGAGGGGGAGAATATCCAGAGTCACACCCCCGCCCCCTCAGTAAGGACACACTAGGGCAGGCGGAACCGGGATGACTCCTCTGTCCCAAGGACTGATCCAGACTGCCCACGAGGAGGATATCCAGCTAATTGGGGATGGGAAAGAGGGGCATTGGGGAACTGGGGATAACAACTCATTGTTTGCCCATTAAATAATGTAACTCATTATGGACAATGAAAAATAAAAAAAAAAAGAATTTACACTGTGGAAGAAGAAACTGAGAAAATATCTCAGGAATCTTAAAGATTATCAAATGAATTCATAACATAAAATTTCCCAAAACTAGAGAAAGATATCCATATGCAAGCACAGGAGGCATGAAGAATTTCAAACACATAGCACTACAAAAGAACCTCTCAACATTACAATATTACAAAGACATAATACTAAAAGCTATACAAGTGAAAAATGTCAACTCACATACAGAGGGAAGAATATCTAAGTAACATCAGCTCTTCACTCAGTAACCCTAAAATCCTGAAATGTAATGCTATATTTCAAGTCCTGTAAATGAACAATTTCTAACCAACAAATTGTTATATAATAAATAATGCTATACCCAAAAAAATTATTTTCATAATTGATGGAGAAATAAAAATATTCCAAAACAAACACAAATTTAAAAATTCATGAAAACCAAACCTTATAGAAAATTCTTAAAGGAAATACTATGTAGAGAAGAAGGCAGTCCCATCCATGAAAACACATGTAAGATAGCCACCAAGAAAGGAACAAGGGATCAAGGAAGACCTGGAAATTAAGCAACAGTGTTCAACACAGCAAGTCATCAAATCCTCACTACTCATGGCAGAGGGATAGAAAAAAAAAATACCAATAAACCAGCCAATGAAAGCATAACCAAAAAAATTCATAGGAAAAAAACTTTTCAATGATAACTTTAAATATAAATGGCCTCAACTCACCAACAAAAAATGCAGACTGATTATTTTTTAATTAATATCACTATTTATTTTTTATTATTTATGTATTCATTTGAGAGAGAATGAGAGAGAGAAAGAGGCAGACAGAGAGAGAGTGAGAATGGGTACACCAGGGCCTCTAACCACTGCAAATGAACTCTAGACACATATGCCACCTTGTGTATCTGGCTTTAGGTGGGTACTGTGGGCTTGAACTCAGGTCCTATTGCTTAGCTGGCAAACACCTTAATGGCTAAGCCATCTCTCCAGCCCCATTATTTGTGTTTTAATTAATGGATTTGGTGTATTTTTTGAGGTAGTATTTCATTCTAGTCCAGGATGCCTTGGAAATCATTCTGTAGTTTTGGGCTAGTCTTAAACTCACAACAATTCTCCTACCTCTACTTCTTTGGTGCTGGGATTAAAAGCATGTGCCATCATACCTGGCTCAGGCTGACTGATTAAATTTACAAAAAAAATGTAAGTAACTGTTCTCTCCCAGAAACACATCTAGCAAAAAAATCCATAAACTGAGTGTCAGGGAATGGAAAATAATCTACCAAGCAAATAGAAATCAACAGCAAGAAAAATTTCAACAATTACATAAATACTGGAAGAATAAACAACTAAATAATAGACTTTTGGACAAACATTGGCTCATTAAAGAAATCAGGGATGAAATTATAAATTGTCTTGAAATTAATGAAAATGCTACACAACTAATCAGATCATTAGAATACAATCAAGGAAGTTATAAGAGGGAACATTACTGCCATTAATGTGCACATTAAAAATTTTGAGAAATCTCAGAATAAACCATGTAATGATACAACTTACAGTGACATTCAAACAAGATGTTAACCCCCACAGGTAGATACAAAAAAAAAATTAAGGTTTTCCCTCCCACAAGTCCATAATGGCAGCCAGGTCTCTCTGGTGACCAGATGGCCCTGCTCCTTTCTCTCTCCCTCCCACACTTCTGTGAGGGTAGCCAGGCCCCTTTGATGGTCCTACAGACCCTCAACCTCCTCATATCCTCCCACACTTCCTTTTGGGCAGATAGGCCCATCCTGTGACCTGGCAGCTCCAAACCCCTCCTTTTTCCCTCCCACATATCCACGAAGCCAGCCAAGCCCCTCAGGTGACCTAAACCCTCCTTTTTCCCTCCTAAACTTATGTGCAGGCAGCCAGGCATCTCTGGTAACTCAATAGCTCTGTGCCCTCTTGTTTCCCTACTCCACCCTCACCCAGGCACACATCTGTGGGAACAGCCAGATGTCTTGTGCCCTCCTCTTTCCCTCCTCCACCCCCACTCAGCAACACTTCCATGAAGACATCCAGGCCTCTCAGTACTCTGTTCCATCCCTCATCCACCCCCAGCCAGCCACACGTGTGGGCAGCCAGGTCTCTCCAGTGATCAGGCAGCCCCCATGCCTTCACTCTCCTTCCCACACTTTTCCTTGTGGGCAGCCAGGTCTCTCCCATGTTCAGGCATCTGCACCCTTCTCTTTCCCTCCCACACTTCTGTGCAGGCAGTCAGGCCCCTCTGGTGGTCCTACAGTCCAGCACCCACTTCGTACCATCCCAAACTTCCATGTGGGCAGACAGTACCCTCCAGTGACCAGGCGGAGCTGCACCCTTATTTCCATCCCACACTTCAGTGTGGGCAGCCAAGCCCCTCTGGTGGTACAGAGGCTCTGTGCCCTCCTCTTTCCCTCCCATAAATCTATGCCGGAAGCTAGGCTTCTGCACTGTTCTGGGGGCTCTGTGCCCTCCTCTTTCCCTCCTACACTTCAATGCAGGCGCACAGACCTCTGTTGACCCCATGGTTTCTCTAGTCATCTCTCCCTCCTCCACCCTCACCTAGCCACACTTCAGTACAGACAGCAAGGCCTCTCCAGTGACCTGGTGGATCTGCACCCTGTTCTCTCCATCATCCAAACCCACCACGCCTCATATCGTGCAGGCAGCTGGGCTTTGCTGGTGTTCCAGTGGCTCCACACACCCCTCTTTCCCCCCTCCACCCCCACCCAACCACAATTTTGTGCCAGAAGCCAGGCCTTTCTGGGGGTCCAGCTGCTATGTGCCCTCCTCTTTCCCTCCTCCACCCCACCCTGCCACCAGTGGCCTCTGTGCTTCTCTTTCCCATTGCCCCTCACCCAGACTTCCACCCCATCAAACCTCTACTGGTGATTTGGTGGCCTTTGTACTTCACTTTTCCTCTGTTCCCCACCCTGTCACCCACTCTTTCAACCTGCCAGTCAACTTCCATAAGTTCCAGTGGACTCTGTGGTTCCCTCTTCCTTGGCTCACCACCCAGCCATCTACACTTCTGCCTGGCCAACTAATCCTAGCAGATCTGGCAGGCTCTCCTGTAGCACAAGCTCCTGAATTGGAGCTCTCTTCTCTCATATGCACCCTGGTTGTGGGTGGCTCACTCCTATATTTGTTCCCCCTTGTCTTTGGATACAGCCCCTAAAGCTTTCTCCCCAGGCTTCCCACCAGCTGCTACAGACCCCTGTACTCCTGCCTTCCTCTTCCCACAGACCCCTGCTCTTGGGCTGCCTTCCTCCTTCCCACAGACACCCACTCTTCTTGACTTCTTCCTTCCACAGACTCCTGCTCTCCCTGACTTCCTCCTCTCACAGAACCCAGGCCTCCGGCAGCTTTCCTCATCCTACAGGCTTCCCACCAGCTGCTGCAGCATATGTACCCAGGCCCAGAACAGGAAGTCTCACAACTGACAATTCTGGCCTAAACAGAGACACAGAACTAGACAGTGAAGGCCACTGCCTAGACCACTGAGCTACAGGAAAATGAAGAGAAAGCAGGCATGACTCAGCTACCTCCAACCTAGTCTGTACCTTGCTAAGAAAGCAGGTGAGACATGCTATTCATTAGAGAGGTAGGAAGCTATTCAATAGAGTGTGAGGGGAAGATGCCACCTTTGGGCTCTGCATCTTCCCCCTATAGGGGAAGGGTGGATCCCAACCAGGTTAGCTACAGGCTGGAGAGTAGCACTAGCCTGTCTGGGCTGGGCTGGAGACAAAACATCACAGACAGGAGAGGTACTGGTTGAGTTGAAACCTAGTGGTGTAACATTGTTTCAGACAGAACACACCAAAGGGCATTCCCAAAGCACCTCGTGCCTGAGAGGTAAAAGGGAGATCTCAACCACCCCCTTGGATAAGGAGGGGGGAGAGGAGCAAGTAGACCTGCTCTGAATACCCCTGAAACCCAGTAGAAACACACAACAGTTTCTACACCCAGAGAAAATCTCAGACCCCCATACTATATTGTATACCATATACTAATCTAGAGCAGCTGGCATAACCATAACCTCTGCATCTGTGATTACAACACTAACCCAAACAAAAATAGTACATAGAACAGAACAAGCCCAGCATACCTATCGAAATCTTGCAGTGGCCCCCACAACAAGAAAACTAGACCCTCTTCAAGAAATGGGCAGATACCAAAGTTAAAAAAAAATGCAGCAATACAGGCTGAGACTGCCCAAACTAATACATCTAGTCCCACAATGGAAGAGGTGAACGAGATCATAGGGTAGACAAAACCACAACCCCTAAATGATAATAAAATAACTCCTCATCATAACTGCAATGAGATCATGACCAGGATAATGGCTGAAATGGAAGCTGTCAAAAAACATGTAAATGAAATGAAACTAAACATGCTAGCATAGACTTAAGACTGAACTTATTGTAGAAAAACTTGACTGATGTCAAAAACACAGTAAGTGAATTAAAGGTGAACCAACTATGGGAGGAGCTCAACAACCAATTGATTAAGAATGATGAGGATTTAACCAAGCTCAGAAACGACTTCCAGGAGACATTAACAAAAACAAAAGTAGATAGGAAATTGGAACTCGTCAGAAAAATGGAGAACACAAAAAACATAAAAACCAAAAATCAAACAAAGGTTTTAAAAGTCTCCTATGAATCCCTCAGCCCCAGAGTAGATAACTTGGAGGACAGAACCTCTGACCTCAAAGACAAGACAGAAGAAAACACTAGGTACACCATAGGCTTCAAAAAATTCAAAAATCATGTGAGCAAAATATGAGGGATCTGTGAGATACCATGAAAAGACCAAATCTCAGGATAATGGGCATTCCAGAGGGAGAAGAAATCCAGGCCAAGGGCATAGAAAATATTTTCAACAAAATTATACAAGAAAATAGCAAGAAAAACAGCATGGTACTCTCCACAAGATAGGAGTGGGGAAAATTTTCCTGAGCAAACCTCCAGTAGACCAGGAGGTGCAACGATCACTTAATCAATGGGACCTCATCAAGCACAAAAGTTTCTGTATAGACAAGCGTACCATACTCAAAGCAAATAGACCACCATCAAACTGGGAAATGATTTTTGTCAGCTATAATAAAAACAGAGGTCTAATTTCTAGAACTTACAAAGAACTCAAAAATAAAAATAAAAAAGAAAAATCATACAGCCCCCTCACAAAATGGGACATTTATCTCAACAGAGAATTCACAGAGGAGGTAACACAAATGTTCAATTCTCAATTAAGAAAGTGTTCTTCATCCTTAATCATCAGGGAAATGCAAATCATATCTACAATGAGATTCCACCTTACTCCATTCAGAATTGCAATTATCAAAAAAAAAAAAAAAAAAAAACAAACCCACATCAATAATTGCTGGTGAATGCAGGGAAAAAAGAACACTCATTCATTGCTGGTGGGAATGTAAACTCATTCAACCATTATGGAAAGCAGCGTGGAGGCTCCTGAACAGTTTGAGCATAGAGCTACCAATGTACCCAGCTATCCCTCTACAAGACATCTATCCTCGAGATGTCATAACCCAGTATATACATAACCCAGTATATTTGCTCGACCATGTTTCTTGCAGTCCAATTCATAATATCCAAGAATTGGAATCAACCGAAATGCCCATCCCTGGATGTTAAGCTGTGGTACATTTATATGATGGAATTTTACTCGGCAGAAAGGAAAAATGACATGATAAAATTTTTAAAAATGTGGACAAACTTGGAGCACATCTTACTTAGCAAACTCACACAAGAAAAAACTCAAATCCCTCATATGCAGTTCCTAACCAGGTTAAGCTTAAACTCTAAGTAAACCTGACAGGTGAAATGACAGACTGTAAAAGGGGTTGAAGGAATGGGGGAAGGGGAGGGTGGGGCAATTAATAAAATAAGCTGAACCAATAATGAATCATTATAAAATGTTTATTTCCATACAGTAAGCTCTCGAGGAAGAAGGGGGTATCATCTGCTAAAATGGGCCGTGAATTGAATGGAAGGAAGAATAACTCCATGAAAAATGGATCAGACCTAGAACTCCCTAGCCCAGTCATTGGTTCCTTCCCACACTGAGCTGTTGATGAAAGAGACCCACTAGGTCCCTAAAACAAGACAGAATTCTGTCAAAGTTCTTGAGTACCCACTCAAGGCCAAAGGTAAGATCCTATTGCTGAATAAACCACAGAAAGTCATCACACAACATTGAGAGACCCTCCAAGATCCAGAATGGCAACCAGCCCCCAGATGCTAGCATATGCAGAGTTCGAAGGTGCTACATAAGTGGTCAGGGGAAATTGGTCAATAATTATTTGGAGAAAGCAGAGACCACTGATATACAATGCAGATCGTTGCCATGAGAAGGCTGAACATACTGCCTCCTGGGAGAGATCAGCAAGTCAAGAATTGATCACTTGGGCAATAGAGGTGCCATAACCTGGGGAGAGTAGTCAACAGCTCTCAAATTGGCTAAGAAATCCACTGAGTGTCAAGAAGCCCTTAACTGCAATTGGGACTCAGGTCAACATCCTATGGGAACCAAAAACTTGAGCACCAAAGGAGAAACTCCCATTACTAGAGAACTACATAGAGACTAATCCCAATAGAATCCTGCCATATTATAAATGTGTTTCACATTTAACCCATATTGACCTCACTATCCTATGGAGATCCTGTTTGTTTTTATTTTTCAGAAGGCAGTGAGAGAGCTGAGGTCATTCTAACTCCACCAACAAGCTACAGACAGAGAGCTGACATTGTGGTAAGAGACAAACTACCCCTGTCTCATACCATAGGCCCCAATTTCTAATGCTCAGATTATACCTCAAAAGGTGGAGTTGAGAAAAGACTGTCTTAAGACTTTGAATGATTTTCAAAAATTGCTAGGAGATATTATTTGGGTCAGGTGTTACTTAAAATTACCAAATTATGAGTTAAAACCATTATATAGGATTTTGAATGGAGACCCTGCTTTAGGTTCTCCAAGATTCCTGGATGAGGACGCTAGATTGGCTTTAAGTAAGGTCGAGGAAAGACTGAAAGGCACAATGTTGCAAAGATATCAGGAAAATAAAGATATCATCTTGTGCATATTACCAACTTATAGTCAACCAACTGGATTTTGTGGCAAGAAGGGCCACTACTTTGGATCTATCCAAAAGTATCTCTAGCTAAAACTCTTGAGCATTATCCCTCTGCCATGGCTAGCCTTGCCTTACTTGGGATCCAACAAAGCATTCAGTTTTTTGGTATAATTCCTGCATCAGTGATCATCCCTTATTCTAATGTTCAGGTACAAACCTTATGTGCAGCAGTTGATGATTGGACCATCTTGCGTTGCACATTCCCTGGGGAATTGGATAATCATTACCCTAAACACCCTTTATTAACTTTCTTTAAGGAACATCCTGTTATATTTCCTAAAGTTACAGCTTCTCAACCTATAAAAGGAGCAACCATTATGGAAAGTAGTGTGGAGAATTTTGAACAGAATGGACATAACCCTTCCAATGGACCCAGCTATCCCTCTTCTAGGCATCTATCCACAAGATGTCACATCTCGATGCAGAAACATTTGTACAACTATATTTATAGCAGCTCAATTCATAATACCCAAGTATTATAATCAACCCAAATGCCCATCCATGAGGAATGGACAGCGAAACTGTGGTATATTTACTCGATGGAATTTTACTCAGCTGAAAGGGAAAATGACATATCGAAATTTAGGGAAAAATGGTCTGACTTCGAGAAGATCTTACTAAGTGAACACTCAAAAGAAAGAACGCCACATATTCTCCCTCATATGTGGTCCTTAACCAGGATAACCGCTTTCTTTATGCATACTAATAGAAAGCAGTGAGAGGTTATGAATGAGGGATAAGGGATGGGGGAGGGGAATGGCTTAAGCATGAGGATAGACCATTTTAGGATCAAAAACATAAAATTCTCACGAGCATACTGTAACCTATTGAGAAAGTAGTGAGCGTTGACTGGCAAGAGGGGCCATGAGTGGTAGGGGAGAGAGCCTAAGCCTGTGAATAATTTGATCAGTGTGACAACCCCTGGTTCCAACCACTGGTTCCTTCCTTCACTGAGCTGTTGACCAAAGTGACTCATGAGATTCCAACAAGAGAGAATTCTGTCAAAGCTCTTGAGTGCACTCCCCAGGCCTGAGGCAAAACCTTGTTGCTGAAGAAACCACAGAATGCCATTGATCAGCATCCAGAAACCTTTCATTGTCCAAAACAGTACCCAGCCCCCAGAGGGCAGTTAGTGTAGTGCTCAAAGGCACTGCACAGGCTGCCAGGGGAAACTGATCAACGACAGCTGGATTAAACAGAGACCACTGACATGAAACACAATCTGCAGCCATGAGTAGGCTGACCACACCTCCTACTGGGAAAGAACAGTGAACCAAGAAAGGAGCACCTTTGTAATGGAGGATCCTGGGCCTGGGGGAGACAATCAACAGCTTTCAAATTCGGCCAATTTTCCACTTAATGAGGGGGGACCCCGTGTCTGGAACTTGGGATTCAGGGCGATAGGCACCGGATCCCGTACTCTTGGGCTCCCTAGATAAGATGCACTATGGGAGCGATTGACAGGGAGGCTACTAAAACTAGAATCTAGGTAATCCAGAATTGTGTATATTTGTTAATCTACACTGATCTCACTCTCCGATGGAAATTGTGTTTGTATTTTTCAGGATGCAGCAAGAGAGCTGGGGCCCATCTAACCCTACCAAGCAACCGTAGGCTGATACCTGAGATTCTGGCAAGAGAGGAACCACCACAGTCATACCATGGAGGATTCATATGGAACCCCACAGAGAATGTTGGGATGAACAAGGGACCCACAGCCACAGCCATTCAATCAACACAAGATATGCCAGTGAGACAGAAATCAACGATTTTCAACACAAAGACGCCTAAGCTCACAACCTTAAAGCAACATTAATACTCATCCACCACGACTCAGGGAACTATGTGGAAGAGGGGGTGGAAAGATTGTGAGAGCCGTGGTGGTGGAGATTATCCAGAGGCATGGCCAGGAGAACCTGGATGAATATTAGGCTATCCATGGTCCCCTGCCACAAGGACTGATCCAGAAGACCCATGGAGGAGGTTA
>PVHP010028532.1:0-23024 GCA_004024765.1 Zapus hudsonius | reverse complement strand
GGATTGGATCTAGAGAGCATTACCTTCCTTCCACCATCAATCCATCTTTCCCTCAGGCTCGCCTTTCTTGCTTCACTTTGCTCTATGGGCTAACATCCACTTCCATTAGTTGGCCCCCGAGCCCCGTGTCCAGTCGATGCACCACGCAGGAGCCGCTTGCTCAGCCCATCAGGTTTCTCTCTAACATGGCGTGTTCTCATCCACCTCTCTTCTCCTTGACTTCCAGACACCTCATAAGGCCGAGATCTCATGGTCACCTGCTTGTCATTCTCTCAGACCAACCTCCAGGGTGTGTGTGTGTGTGTGTGTGTGTGTGATGCCTGGGTGTGTAGTGCATGCATGGGTGTGTGCAGATGCATATACCTGCACACACATGTGGATGTCCTTGTCTTTTCTATCATCCACCTGTCTCCTTGACACCAAGTCTTTTCTGCAATGCAGAGCTGCTAGTTTTGCCATTTTAGTTTTCTGGGTCAGCGAGCTCCAGAGTCTCCAATTTCTTCCTCCCATAGGACTGAGGTTGCAGATGCTGTGTGTGTGGCCATGAGCAGCTACTTACCTGGGTGCTGGGGGAATTGAACTCAGGTGGTCTCAGCCCTCATGCTTGTGCAGCAAGAGCTCGTAATGGCTGAGCCATCTTTCAGCTTCCCTTCCTTCTTTTCTTCCTTTCTCACCACCCCCCTCTCTTTGTCTTCCTCCTTCTTTTGGTGGTGGTTGTTTTTTTTGAGACAGGGTTCCCCTGTGTAGCCTAGGTTGGTCCTCCTGCCTGTCTCTGGAGTATTGTAATCTGAGATATGCCACCACTCTGGGGCTCTCCAGGGCCTATTAACTAGACCAATCTGACTGCCTCATTTCTCGACTCATACCCTTTAGCATTTCATTTGGACATTCTGAATGTACTTTTTCTTTCTTTTTGTTCCCATTTTTTCAAAACCACACAAAGCTTTTTTGTGTGTTTGGAGAGATGGCTCAGAGGTTAAAGGTACTTGCTTACAAAGCTTGTCTGTCAGGGTTCTATTCCCCAGTACCCACATAAAGCTATTTCTTCTCAGCAGCAAGAGGCCCTGGGGTACCATTTCCCCTCGATCTTTCTCTCTCTTCCCCCCTCAAATAAGTAAATAACTGTTTTTTAATGTTTTTCTACTTGAAATCCATCTTTTGGGCCATCTGACTGGCTAGAAATGCTAAGCCCAGCCCCATAGCTTCACTGATGCTCATGACAGAGGAGCCTCACCTGACCACCAGAGCGGCAGAGATACCTTTCCCTGCAGTCACTCAGCAGGTAGATTTCTTTCTTCCCTCATACTGATTATAAATAATTGAGTTTCACGTAGTGTCAGGTTTATGGATGGACTGACATCTGTGTTTGTTCTTGGCCACTGTGTACACTCCGTGTCCAGTGAGGACGAGCATGCTCACTGAGTCCATGAATGAACAGATGCCTTCCCACCCAGAGTTTTCTACCTTGTATCTCTAAAGTTCTAATGGAATCTGCTCTTAAAAGTTGATATTAATTTCTCCTAAGTGACCAAGGTTCTCCTATTGTCTTCTGCTTAGTGTACCAATTTCCTTGCTAGCAAGGCTGTGTATCCTGTGGCCAAGTGTGATAATAATTAGTTTGTGGATGTAAGAGGCATATGGCTCATGTATTGAAGTTCCAAATTCTTGACACTGGAATTCTAAATATTGACACGAGGAGCACATCAAGAACACGTGGTCTCCAGGCCTCCTCCCTCAGAACTTGAATCGGCTCTAGCATTTTTAAAGACAGTGAGCTTAAAAAATAAATTCTCGCCTATCAAAACCCTGTCCAGACAAAATTTATGGCCAAGGGAGGTCTATCGAGGAGGAAGGAATGGAAGACTGCAGAGCCTCATGTCCACAATGCTTTCCTCATCATTCGAATGCCACCAAAAGAAGCACGCTTCTTTAGAACAGAAAAAAGGCCATGTTGAAATACAAATGCCCTTTGGATAAATGTTCACAAACAAGAGGGGCATTTTCTTAGAGCATCCATTTTTCTGTAATAAGAAGCATCTTTCACGTTATATTTTAAACAGATTTAGAAATATTATCAAATAGTCTGAGTTTTTGCATGAATCATCAAATGGAAGAAGAAGTCCCAGGAACTGCTGACTGTGGAAGGCATTCCCTAAGGACAGCAATGACATTAAATCCCAAGCCTCCCTCTCGGGAATGGTGGAGGATAGCAACAGTATTCATAACTAGTCAAACTTGGAACACCCAAGAAGACCTTTGGTAAGTCAGTGCATAGAAAAAACAAGCCCTACATCAAGATAATATAATACTACTCAGAGCTGAAAAGGAAAGAATGAATAGGCTATCAAGTATTGAATAGACAGAGAAAACATAAGTGTGTGTGAGGAAGCAAAAGAGATGGCTCTGGAAAGGCTCCATACAGTGTGTTTTCAGTTCTAGGACATTCCTGAAAGGGCAGAGCCCTGGAGACAGTAGGAAGGTCGATGCACACGGGGGCAGAGAGGTGAGCAGATGGAGAGCAGAGCATTCTCAAAGCAGCAGAACGACTCTGAGGGATGCTTACTGGACATCATTATAAATCGGTCCAAACCCATGGAATATCCATGCAGCAAGAACTCTTCTGTAACTGTGACCTTTGAGTGACACTGAGATGTCAGTGTCCACTTGTCATCTGTAACAACCCTGCTGCTGTGCTGCAATGCTGGGAGTGGGAGAAGAGGTGGCATCTATAGGAACTCTACCTTCTGCTTATTTTTTTCCTGTCAACACAAAACTGCTCTAAGAAAATAAAGTCAATTTTTAGGAAAACTGGCGTGTTTATCTTTCCTATTCACTGCAATTTTCCTGAGTTGTCACTGTGGATTTGTGATACAGCATTGACTAACTTGCCTATCAAAAATATATTTCATGACAGGAGAGATGGCTCAGCAGTTTAAGTGTTTGCCTGAAAAACCTAACAACTGCGCTTCGATTCTCCACTACCCACGTAAAGCCAGATGCGCAAAGTGGCGCATGCATCTGGAGTTTGTGGGCAGCGGCTAGAGGCCCTGGCACACCCATTCTGTCTCTTGCTCTCTCTTCTCTCTGTCTCTATTTGCAAATCAATAAATAAATAATTAAAATTTTATTTTAAACATAGTCTCTACATGGAACAAGTACCTATGTTTCTCTTGTCACCATTCCCTAAACTGTACAGCGTAACCACTACTGACATGAAATTGACAGTATGTACCAGCTACAAGTAACCTGAAGATGGTGAGGTCTCTGGAAGGCCATGGGGAGGCTCTGTGCACATACCAGGTCCCCTTTCTCTAAGGGACTTGCTTGTCTGTGGATGTGGATATCCATGAAGATGCCTGAAGTCAATCCCCTGTGGATACCAAAGAGAGGTGTCAAGAACTGTAGATTTATACCATATGGTAAATAATAAATATGACAACATTCAGCCTCAGCACAAGAGCACCACATTGACCTCTCGTATATCACACATAGAACTGCCTCTGAAGTCTGGAAGCTGGGTGGTTTCATCACTTGCAGCTATGCATAGGCTGAAGCTACAGCAGCTACTGTTTCTCCTCCACCTGAACCCAGGAGGTGACTATCTCTGTCTTTATCTGTGTCCACATGGCTCATTCTTGCTTGACCTTCAAGATTCAGGACCAGATTATTTCATCTCAAAATCAGCTTTCCAAAGATGGGGTAAAGGCTTACTAGACAAAGTACTTACCATGCAAGCATGAGGACCTGAGTTCAGATCCCCCGAGCCCATGTAAAAGCTGGAGTATCTATAATCCCAGCATGCCTACAGGAAGAAGTACATAGAGACAAAAGAATTTCTTGGAAGCTCACGGGCCAGCTGACCTTGTGTGCACAGCAGTGAATGAGGGGCTCTGCCTCAAACAAGGAGGAATGTGAGGAATGACCCCTGACCTCTACATCCATACAGTGTCACACACGCTGCACTTACATACTTGAGCACATACATGCATGCACACACCAAGCAAGTTTCTCATGCCTCTTGTCCATCCTTACCCCTAATCTACCCTTCCTTGAGCCCCGTGTGCTCCGGTCAGCTCTGGCCATGCACTCATCACACAGGATTAGGGGGTGGTCTTGCCTATCACTATAGACTGGGAAGGAGCTTTCTAAGGGATAGCTACCAGAACTACATTCCTGGAACAAAACACAGAAGTGGGCCCATTTGAAGTATCTGGTAAGCAAAACACATTCTGTCCCTCCCTAGTGAGACATCCATCTGTTTAGTGATGTTTTCTATCCCTAAAGAAGGAATCCTAGGACTCCCCTTCCTGGGCCCTTTTGTCTTGCTTCTTCATGGCCATGATGCTGGCTGAGATTGTTGGTGTCCTGAAGCCATATGGACTGGATAGATAGAAGCAGATTATCCAGCCATTTTTCTAGGCAGATGGGGGCTGATCACTGCCTGCTGGTTTGCCCTGCTTATGAGATTGCCAACAGTTTCCCCAGCTCTTGGATAGTCTGTGATTTCAGACTCACTGATGTACACACTTCATCACAGTTAGAAACCCAACAGTGACTTTGGAACATGGACATGAGGACCTGGTGTTTGGCTCTCTTCTCAGCATTGCAGATGCTCTGGAGATTGCCAGCCAGGATGTATACACACACACCACCATGATCACACAGGATCATGTTCACACACACCGTCATGTTCACACACCGCCACGTTCACACACCATCATGATTCTGCACACCATCATATTCATACACAACATTATGGCAGCACAGAAAGAGGGTGGGGAAAAAGGGCAAAAAAGTTTTCACCAAGGCTCTTAGCCTGCCTTGAATGTATTCAAGCTTAAAGAACTGGGGCGGGGGGGGGGGGCTTAAAAGGATGGCTCGGTGTTAACAGCATCTTGCCACCCAAGCATGAGCACCTGAGTTCCATCCCCAGCTCCCACATCAAATGCAGGCCTGCTCACTCATTCCTACAAGCCCAGCAGTGAGGAGAGCCAGAGAAGGAGGAGTTCTGGGGCTTGCTGGCCAGCTGCTCCAGCCAAAGCGTAGTAAATGCCAGGCTCAGTGAGGTATTCTGCCTCAGGAAAATCTGGCAGAAGAGAGATAAAGGATGATGCCCAATGTCTTCCTCTGACCTCTACATGCAAGCACATGGGACCATGCAGCTGCACTCACTCGTGCATGCACCATACATGCACACACACACACACACACACACACACACACACACACACACACACACACACACACACACACACACACACACACCACATCCTACACACACATGCACCTAAATAATAAAGAAGAAAAACCACTATTTCATTACAAGATTCACCTCTTGCTGAACCTTAGGGATTAGGCTCCATTCGACCTTGAAGTTGTATCTGTTAACTTACTCTCTAGGTTAAACTGTGGCTTTAGAAAGTTCCAAGTGTCTAATAATGAATTAGTTTTTCCCAGCAAGTGTGGACCACCACACCCAGCCCCTCCATTCTCTGCCCTTTGAATAGGTTTAAAATAGAGTGGGAATGGGAGGAAGTTCTTCCTCTCTTTTCACCAGACCTCTCTGAGCCTCTGTGGATGATTATAACAAGAGTCACTGAGAAATGAGACCACAAACCAGAAGTTACACCCTTCTGATCTGAAGCTTTAGACACACTAATGCTTCTGAAAGACAGAAATCGGCTAACATGAGATGCTGGAAATGGATGTTGGCACACAAAGGAAGACACATCTTGAAACCACATCTATAGACCATGGTGCAAAAGAAAAACTGTGAAAGTCAGGCTGTGCAGATGGCTCAGTGGGTCAAGGGCAACATCAGCCTCTGGCCTTCCCCACATACCATCACACAGATGAACATACATATTCACATGCACACTACACACGTCTTCAAAAAACTGTGAAACTCATCAGTAAGAGCATATATTAGACACAGGGCTTTGATGCAGTAAAAGGACTTAAGAACAAGGCTACAGGGTTCCATGGATGTGCAAAACAGCCCACAAGAGCAAACCCCTAAAGTCGCTTTCCCTGCACATCACAGCCTGGGAGGATTCCCATCTCATGAGGGGAAACCTCCATGACCACATCAGAAAAAATAATTTAATCTCAGTCCAATTTTTAAACGAGTCCAAACTAAAACAAAGATTTTATGACTCTCTCAGTCTGCCATGTGGATTTCCGCCTCTGACAAATGCCAGGAACCCCTGTGGCTACTTCAGATATTCAACCCATTTATTAAGACAAATGGGAGAGTGCCATGTCAGTAGCCAGGCTCCGGAAAAGGTAGCTGCAGCCACCACTTGGGACACTAGCCAGAAGAAAGCTTCTTGGCACTGACATGGCAGACTCGGTCGGGGAATGTAGCTTAAACTCTCTAATGCAACTTCAGGAGAGCGTTTTCAATGGCAGGGAAGAGACATGGAGTTCCAATATAGATGGATGTATTCTCTCGAGAAAATTTTATTATGCTGAAAATGAAAACCAAAACCTGGAAAGTTAGCTCCATCAGCAAAGTGCTTTGCTACACAAATGTCAGGCCCTGATTTAGTTCCCAGAACCCATGTAAATGCCAGCTATGGTGGCACACACCTGTAATCTAAGCACTGGGGAGGTGGAGTCAGGAGAACACTGGGGCTCACTGGTCAGCCAGTAAAACCTAATTGGTGAACTCTATCTAAACCAACGAGTGACCCTGTCTCAAAGGATGTGGGTGGCATTTCTGAGGACAACACCTGAGGTTGTCTTCTGGCTCCCACAGACACACATGTGCGTGAGCAGATGTATTATAAGAAAGAAATTCAAAACCCAATCAGATGCTGTTTTATCTACTTCAGTTAGAAAGTCTCAGGAGTGTAGATCCTTGGAGAAGAGGAAGCTAGATATAAAGCTGAAGAACACTAATATTAATGTCTCATTTAGTTGGCATCAGACTTTTGGTGGGAGGACAAGGTGTGTGCTTTGCAAAGATCTTTAAACTAAGGAGTGACTGGACAATGAGAAGATTATCTCTGGATACGCATGAGTCAAGGATTGCTAGAATGCATTTGGATGAAGAAATCTAGGGGAGGAATAGAAGTGAGATCATATGACTGGCTGCCACCCAGTTGGAAGAAATACCAGTGATGTTCTCTATCTAGACATCTACTTTTTGGCTCTCATACAGTTTTTAAAACACACACGTATATAAAATAAAGACCTGTGTGGTAGAACGTAAGGTATCTTTTGAAAAATCTGTGCATAATCTGGTCAAAATCAAATAAGGTCTGTGCCTAAGTTAAGCATCAAATGTTTGCCTAGCATCTATAATGTATGGGTCCATTTCCAGCAAAACACACACACACAGAATGATCAATATCAATTCCCAAAGTGTGGCAATATACTGATATACTGTGATCATGTAGGAAGATATTACTGGGAGAAGTATGAAACTTGCTGTGTTTTATTTTTGTTGGGATTTAAAAAATATTATTTTATTTATTTATTTATTTGCAAGGAGGAGAGAGAGAGAGAGAGAATGGGCACACCAGGGCCTCCAGCCACTGCAAATGAACTCCAGATGCATATGTCACTTTGTGCATCTGGCTTTATGCAGGGAATCAAACCTAACTCATTAGGCTTTGTAGGCAAGTGCCTTAACCACTGAGCTATCTCTCTGACCCTCTTGGAATTTTTTGTTAATCAACTATTTCCAAATAAAAAGTTACAATACTCAAAACCAGAAAGGTGCAAGACATGGTGGATCAAAGATAATCAAGTTTCCATCAGGTTGGGCCAAGCATGGGCCAGTGGAGGAAGTCTGCACACTATCACCCAGCTAAGCCCTGTCGTGTAAGTGAGAAGGAAACATCCACACTATTGGCCCACCATGTTTGGTATCTCTCTAACCATGGTCTGTCTACCCCATTCAAGCTAATAGGTTCCTACTTTCTCACCACTCCATGAGGCATTTTCATAAAGTTATTTCAAAACTGCTCCAACAAAAACTACCACTGACCTAGAAGAAGAGAAAGGTCACACTTTCCAGTGAGCTAAGCTTGCAAAACTCACAGAAGGCAATTCAAAAAAACTATCTTTAATTATATGCAAGCAACAGGGGCTGTGTAGGCAAAACTTTACCTAGAAAAGCTACAATTTAAACCTTTCTTTTAGAGGCTGAGAGTGTAACCCAGTAGTTGAGCATGTACTTAACATTCTTGGGAGCCTGGGTTTAACCTGCACCAAAATAAAGCTAAGAATGTTAATTTTAGGGAGAGGTAGGAAGGTTTACCTGCCCAGTGCACATAAGGAGGCCACACTTCTTTCCCCTGAAGCTGAGTTTGATGGAACCTGTGTGGTCTGCAGTGGCTGCCTTCAGTCCCCTGGTTTGCAGAATCAATGGAAGTTAATAATCTTATATTGGAGATCAGGAACCTGATGATTAGAAATCAACAAGGAATTTCTCTCCTAAACCATCACTGGATTTGACATGTGCTGTCAGGAAAAGCACCAAGGCTCTCTGGAAACTCCATACAAGGGAAGGGAAGTGTGTCTGGGGACCTGGGCTCATACCAGGCTCTGTGTGATCTTCAGGTGGGACTCTTTCTGGAATAAAATGTGGCTGAGCTTAATTGCCCTTCTGGCCTAGCTCCTGTGGTGTGCACAGACTACTTGGAGACAGTGTACCTGTGTCCAGACATCCAAGGACTCTAACCATGAAAGGCCAAAATCATAGCACAATACAGCAGCAGCACACATCACCTTCCATCCTGAACATAGTGAATGAGCCAAAGCAGTATCCTAGTCAAGAAGCAGGGCACTGATCTGAGTAGAAACTGCTGGTACTTGTAGAGACCCAGAGATGGAAATGCCTGACTGCTGGGTAAGACCAGGGAAATCTTGAAAATCTGACAAGTAAGAGGTGAGCTAGGCAGGAGTATGGGAGGGTCTGATACCCTGTTACTTTATTTTCCTTTTTATGTGTCTATATGTCTATGTTGGTGTGCACGTGTGAAAGTGTGCACATGTGTGTGGAGACCACAGGACAATCTTGGGTATCATTCTTCTCCAGTGCTATGCCCCCTTTTTTGAGACAGTGGCCTGGAGCTCACCATATCAGCTAGACTGTCTGGCAATGAGTTCCAGGGATCCTCCTGTCTCCACCTCCCCAGCACTGGGAATACATGTACATGCCATCAAGACCAGCTATTGTGTGTGAGTCCTGGGGAATCCTCATACTTGTAAGGCAAGTACTTTCCCTGCCAAGCCAGCTCCACAGCCCCTGCCCATCTTACTCTTGAAAACCAGCCCTGATCTCTGTTGCACCTCCATGCTGTAGAGGGGATCACTCAGCTTCACTTGGGAAACACATAACAAAGGATATGCACATGACTGAAATGATTACAAAATCATGAATGGCAACAAGCAAGAAGGAAGCTTGAATGTTCCTCATCAAATATTTTGGTATTTAGGTGAAAAAAATATTGGCAAGAAGTTACAATTGTACCACAACACAAAGGGCCAGAACACAGGGCATGCTAAATGAGTTCCAGTGTCCCAACCTGAACACATGACAGCTCCTGTTCAGATCGTCTCTGCCTCCTCTTCCTGTCCTCACTTCAGCGGTCTCTCCTCCTTCCTTCAAGCTCTCAGGCTACAGGGATGGCTTGGCAGTTGAAGGCGCTTGCTTGCAGAGCCTGATAACTGGGGTTCGATGCCCCAGTGCCCATGTAAAACCAAATGTACAAAGTGGTACATGCATCTGGAGTTCATTTAAGGTGGCAGGAGGCCCTGGCACACCCATACTTATTCTATCTTCCTCTCTCTCTCTCTCTCTCTCTCTCTCTCTCCCTCTCTCTCTCTCTCTTAAATTAAAAAAAAAAACAAGACCAGCTCTCTACTTCCTCTTCACAAACTTTCTGAGCTCAGTGACAAGAGTGCAGATTTAAGCCATTGGACCCTCAAGACCCTACCTCCTGGAGTCATCATCAGCTCTTCTTCACTGGGCCTCACCATAACTACTTCTCTCCCTCAGCTCTTCTCCCCACACTCTCCTAATCCTTGGAGAAGAGAAGACACATCACAGAAGAGCTCTTCTGACTTGGAGTCTCCTAAGCTCCTAGTAGCCCCTCACTATACCTCTACCTCCTTGTTACATCATCCTCCACAGTAGCTGTGGTTAGGGAGGGCAACTCACAGCCTGACTAGTCTTCCCTTCCTCCTGTGAGCCCTCTGGGAAGCCGGGCATCACGGCACATCTTTGCACATGCCAGGTAGTTAGTGACACAGTAAACTTGGGTTACTGGAGAAGAGGCTGATCTTCCAGACTGTGTGACGCAAGTGTCTGCCCCTGACACTCAAGCAGGTCCCTCACATTGGTGTCATGATTACATATAGGAGAGAAAGAGAGAGAGAGACCCCCCTACCAAATCTGTCATGGGTGTGTGGAGCAGCTGAATGAGAATAAACAGTGTCGATGCCATTGACCATGAGGGTGCAATTGTCCTCAGTAGAGAAGGACACAGCCTGCTGTGTGTGATGCCCATCAGAGTATTTGTTCAGTCTCATCGCCCTCCCTCAAGTGTGTGCCCTAGAATTCCCTGTCAAGTTTGCCTCTTAGACACATACCCACACACGTGTGCACGCACACATACACACACACAGTGCTAAATACTGTTTTCAAATATGGGATGGTCAATCATCACTGCCAACTTGACCAGATTTAGAATCACCATAGAAACAACACACCCTGTGGGTGTGCCCATGAGGGTGTTTCCAGAAAGGGGTAACTGAAGAGAGAAGAGACACCCTGAATTTGGGTGGTATTGGTGGTACCATCACATGAACTCAGGGTCCCAGGCTGAATCCAAAGGAGAAAGCAAACTGAGGACCAGCATCCATTTCTCTCTGCTTACCAATGATGGATACAATGTGATCAGCTGCCTCGCACTCCTGCTGGTATGCCTTCCCTACCATCATCCCCAGCGTTAACCTTCTCCACTTCTGTGGCTTCTGTCAGGCGTTTCCACAGCAGAGAGAGAGTAACTAACACAGCCCGTGATTATGAGACGCTTGTAGCTATTCTTTTGTTTCCCTTCCTAATATAAGCTGAAAGCTTCATGTGGTTGATTGATTCTGTATTAATTACTTTTTTTTTTCTTGTTGTGACCAAATACCTGATAAAAAGCAACTTAAGGGAGGAGGGATTGCTTTGGATTCATGAAAGGAAGAGAAAAAAATCCATCATAGCAGGGATGGCATAGACGTACATTACATGGGTGGGAATGTATACCAGCGCAGGAAGCAGAGAGAGGACAGGAAGTGGGGTTAGGCTTTAAAACCTTAGAGCCTGAAGCCGGGCATGTTGGCACACGCCTTTAATCCCAGCACTCGGGAGGCAGAGGTAGGAGGATCACCATGAGTTCAAGGCCACCCTGAGACTACACAGTGAATTCCGGGTCAGCCTGGGCTAGAGTGAGACCCTACCTAGAAAAAAAAAAAAAAACCTTAGAGCCTGGCTCCCAGTGACCCACTTCTTCCAACTAGTCCCCACCCCCTAAAGGTTCCACAATCTTCTACCAACTGAGGTTCGAGTGTTCAAATATATGAACATATGGGGGACATTTAACAGTAAATCATGGCACCTCGTGAGGAACCATTTTTGTTCATAGGTCTTCTTACCCATGACTAAAAATAAAAACTGCATATTAAGGGTGATGGTGCAGCAGGTGGAAGGAATGCAGCCTTGGCAGCATCTTTTGTCACATGTGACTCTAGCCATGGTCAGCCTTCCTACAGAGTTACCTTTATAAGGGAAAAGGCAAGCCCTTGTTTGTCAGATGTGAATACAAATTGCCCTTCACAGTTGCTGGGTCTCTAACCAACACCAGGTAGAGAATATTCAGGGAGAAAACTTGTGCCTGTACTGAGCATGTTGATTTTTGCCCCATTGATAGTCCTCAAATACTATAACAACCATTTACCCAGCATTTACATTGTGATGGCTAGTCTCAATTGTCAACCGGGTGGGATTTAGAATTAACATGGTAACAAATCTCTAGGATGGATTATCAATTTAGGTTAAATGAGGTGTGGGTGCTGGAGTCCTGGACTGTATAAAAAAGAGAGAGTGCTCTGGGCTTCCTGACTATGAATGTAACCTGCCCCGTCGCCATGATGGACTGTATCCCCTAGAACTGTAACCAAAATAAGTCATCCCTTCCTTAAGTTGTTTGTTAGAAGTTTGTCACAGTAGCAAGGAAAGTAACTAACATAGGTATGATAAGTAATTTACAGGTACTTTATAGGAATATATGTGTCAGATGGATCAAATACTATTCCATTTTATTTAAAAGATCCGAGCATCCTTGGACTTGGTACCCAAGGGTGGGTGGAATCCTGAATCAGTGCCTCAACGATCCTAATGGGCAACTATATTTCTGACATTCCCAGATATAATGACTCACACTCGTGTGCACATTGGCACCATGGCTGCCATTGAGAGACGCTCTATAGAACTCTGCTGTGATAGTTGATATGTCGTGCTCATTGCACAACAGTGTAAGTAACCATTCTGCAGCCTAGTCTTGAACTTTCAATCCATTCTCCATTCTTTAGCCAAAATGATCTTTTAACATCCAAAATTGTTCCTACTTCTCTCTCTCCTACTCACAAATTTCCACAGGCTTCCTACGGCAGAATAAGGCAGCTATGCATCCAAGTCCATTCCTTTCCCAGAATCCACCTCTTGCTGTGAAGTGTCTGCCCAGACAGGGACCCATGCTTCTGGGTGGAGTGTGAGTTGTGCTTGCCAGTAGGTTCCATACAAACAATATGAGTCATTGTTCCCTTCCTTGTCACAGGAAGGTCCTGGAGGATGGAGGAGACACACCTGAGGGAAAGCTGCCTCACCATCAAAACATCCCATGTGCATTACCAGACCTTTGAGGCCTATTTGTTACAGCAACTAATACACTTTCCACATCATCAATGTGGCTTTGCACAATGTGACACAATGTGACAGCAGCCTATGCTCTCATCCCTCTAGACCAACTCTATTGCACAGTTATGAGCCAACCATATGTACCTTTATTGTCCTCCAAACAGGCCATTCTCTTTACCTTGCCTGGAAACTTCCCCTTCTGCTCTCATGGGATGCAGGGACCTTCTCAGATCTCACTTCCTCAATGAGGCCTTCCCCAAGTAGCTCATAAGGTTCCCACACTGTACAATTCCATGCCTCTCTCCTCTCCCACTCAAGCACTCCTTGAACTTGTCAATATTTCTACTCACAACCAGATTGTAAGCTCCGAGAAGACAGAGACTCTATCTGGCTCCTATCTCCTAATCATTACTATAGTAAAAGATATATAGAAAGCAATCAGTGAAGATACTTGCTTCCATGCTAAGTGAGGCCTTCATTACTCCACAATGAAGACCGTAACACCACTGCAGAGGGCCTCCAGGGTAAGAAGAACAGGGGCAAGGGGATAAAAGATTTAAAAAAATTTAAAGATATTTGAGTTCATGAATGAATGACTTGATGTTGAACAATGTTTAATGTCCCTGAGAGAATACACTAGAAATACATTTATGCTGCAAATTGAGTTCAAGGGCAACCTGGGATGCATGAGACCCTATCTCAAAGAGAAATAGTCACAGAGAAATTTGATTATAGAAGAGAAGGCCATAGGATGACCAAAACAATCAAGGAGTACCCTAGAACCAGGAAATGACCCTCCCTAGAGCTTGTAGAGGGAATCCAGCCTGCAGACAAGTTCATTTTTCACCTAGAGGTAATGACTGCAGACTTCTCTCCTCCTGCACTATGAGAAAGCGAAGTGGTGCTACCATAAACCACTTGTTCATGGTCCTTTGTGACAGAAAACTAGTTGACAAGGGTTGGCAAACCATGGCCCATGACCATATCTGGCCCAATGCCTGTTTTTGTAAATAAAGATTTATTGGAGCATAGCCATGCCCGTTCTTGTATGCAATATCTAAAATGCTGCCTTCACACAGCACTGGCAGAGTTGAGTAATGGCATTGAGTCATTGCCACAGAGACCATATGGCCTGCAAAGCTGAAACTATTTACAATCCTGGCCCTTTACAGAAAGAAATGTGCTGACCCTGCTTTAAGTTGTGAATTAATTCCACCCTTTCTCACATTTTTTTCATGCCTTTTCAGACTAAAAATAATTCATGTTCATTATATAAAATTAAAACATTACCAAGCTCAATTAATTAAAAAGCAACTATCCTCGACAACCATCATTAAAAACTTGGGGTATGTACCCTAAATTTGTTCTTTTTCTCTACATATATAACATTCATTATTACTGTTATTCACTTGTTAATAATGTAGGTATTTGTGAATTACAAAGGACTAAATATTTCAGGAAGGAAATACAGTTGGGACAGATTTTAAGGGCAAAGAGGACAACCTCCAGGGGTGCTAGGGAATCCAGAATCCAGTGGGGAAAGGGATGTGGTAGAGTAAATGGTCACATCTCAACCCTTGGCATCCAGTGGACCAGGTCTTTTCTGAGCAGCTGTCCTGTAGCTTTTCTGGGCATCAGTTTCCCTGTCTGTCCAATGCAGGTAAGACATACTGAGCAAGGTCATTCAGCAACAATCTCATGTGAAATAGTCACGCATCAACCCACTGGACAGTCAGACTGGATAAAAATGGTTACCAGCACTTTTTGAAGTGGGGACGTCTCTGGAATGATGACTCTAACACCTGTATGAGTGGAAAAGAGGATATTCATTCTCTCGAGTTTGGGATCCACCGCTGAGACAGCTCTCAAAGGACTGTGGCCTCAAATCCAATTGTAGTTTCTTTATATATTGTTTACCAAGGCAAAGGTGGGAGCAGGCAAGCAAAAGCAGGAACTTTCCAGAAGCAGATTGCATTAGCGTTTCCCAAGTGAAGGTTCACAAGGGGGGCTCTGAGCACAGGGAAGAAACAATTTCAAAAACCTTTTCAAACTGCTGAAGGCCTGGCTGTTGTGTAGTCGGGTTATCAGCACCATTGTCAGCTCACTATCTACTCTCGTTTCCTCCTTCTAACCATGCTGGGGGCCTAGCAGCCCCAGCTGTTCCCAGGACTTCCCAGTCCATGGGCCACAAAAGAGGCTGGATGTACTTTAACAACCATACTTTAACAATTAGTCTATTCTGCCTCAGTTCAGCTCCCAAGCTGTCTGCATTTGCAAAGAATCAAAAGATCAATATTGAACATTTCGTCTTTCTTACTTTATTTTTTTAGTTCTCACATAAATATTTTATTTTTAACTTTTTATTGGCAACCTCCACACATATAAACAATGTACCCTGATCATACTGTCCCACAACCCTCTTTTTTTTTTAAGCCCGCTGTGGTGGCAAACACCTTTTTTTTTTAACATTTTATTTATTCATTTTCAAGCAGATAGATACAGAGAGAGAGAGAGAGAAAGAGAGAGAGAGAGAGCACACCAGGGCCACCACCTTGTGGGTAGATGGCTTATGTGGGTCCTGGGGAATTGAACCCGGGGCCTTAGGCACTGGAGGCAAGTGCCTTAACCTCTGAGCCATCTCTCCAGCCCCCCACAACCCTCTTTTGTTACCTTCCCTATTCCCCCTGCACTCAACCCCTCCTTCTTTCCAATTATTATCCCTTGTATTTTGATGCCATCTTTTCCCCCCCTCATATTATGCAGGTCTTGTAATAGCCACTGAGAGGTCATGAATGTAACAGCCACTTTGTGTCTGGAAGACAGTATTCCAAAGCACGCCTCCCCCTCCTTTGGCTCTTACTTTCTTTCTACAACGGTCCCTGAGCCTTGAAGGGTATCACTGCACGTGGCTCACGGGAGCAGTAATCATACAGATACACACACACACACCGCTTGTAGGTTGATGAAGGTGTGCTCTTTATTGCGGGGAATGAGGCAGAATATATAGAGCTTCCTGGCCAATCAGAGGGCTAATGGTAAGAACCTATGTATAGCGGCCAATCGAGATCACCCCCTGAAACTCATTAAGCTAAGCCCCTCGTGGCAAGCTGTCAGGTGCCGTCCTGAGATTAAGCCAGGGTGTGCCTCCAAAGGCCCCAAAAGCTTTCGCCCCTGACATAATCCCCCTTTTCTTTTATTAAAAAATGGCTCAGGATTGTGTCTGTCTTAGGTTGTCCATGGCAAATTACACTCTTACCCATCATTGGAATTCTGACCTCCAAGCATCAGAACCCTGTCTTAGGTTGATATGTATTTCCATGGATCTTACCCGTCTCTGACTACTGATCCAGCATTTTAAGCCATACGTGGGGGGAGGATCGGTCACCCATAGCTGCCATGGCTTGCTTTAATTAGCTGTTCTTACAGTTGTTGGCACATCTGAGATTGGCAAAGTGTTAATGTACATCAGACCAAGAGTTCTTATCATAGATGCTATAGTCAGGATATGCACTTTAGCAATAAGGATTAAACTCATAAATTAGCAATAAAGATTAAACTCATAAGTCCAATGACTAGTTAACATATATTTTTAATTAGAAGCACAGAAATTTAACTTTTTTCTAGTATAAAAGCAATGCATGGTTATTGCAGTTAAATTGAATGTAAGTGAAATCATAAAATCAAATCAGTAAAATTACTTTTTCATCTTACCACCCTGCATTTATCTTCTTTACTACTTCTTGAGACTTCCAGTCTTTTCCATGTATCTGTGACCATTTATTTTAAAAAACTTAATCCCACTCTGTATAATGTTGCCTCTTGCTTTTTCATTAAAACTGTAAATGACATTAAATATTTTAAACATATATTTTATTTATTTATTTATTTATTTGTTTATTCATTTATTTGAGAGAGAAAAAGAGAGAGAGAATGGGCATGCCAGAGCCTCCAGCAAATGAACTCCAGACACACATGCCACATTGTGCATCTCGCTTTATGTGGGTTCTGGGGAATCAAACTTGGGTCCTTCTGCTTTGCAGGCAAACGCCTTAACTGCTAAGCCATCTCTCTAGCCCAACATTAAGTATTTTTGAAAAACTTTTAAAATATTTGTTCAGATATATTTAAATAATTTTTATTATTGTTATTATTTTTGAGACAGGGTCTTCTTTGTAGCCCAGGCTACCCTTAATTCTCCTGTGTCTACCTCTCAGGGGCAAGCATCACCACACCTGGCTTTTATTGGAAGCATTTTAATTTCACAAATATGTCCCTAGCACTTATCTCATTGTAACCGTCCTGGTAGGAATGAAGAAATTCTAAAGAGATGCCCTTCCTTGTGGCTATCAGACTATTGAAACAGCGGTCCTCAAGGAATTGGAATTCCCCCAGGAATCCCATGCTGGAAGAGGCCTGGATCCAACCAGAGAACTTTTCTCCCAGGAAGGAATTTCACCCAGTTCTGACTTGCCAAATCACCTTGCTACAGACAACAATGGTCAGTGATGAGCAGGGATATACCTAGACAGGACTGCTTAGCTATGCATAGATACTGTGATGGTCAGGTTTTGTTGTCAACTTGATCTTTTTAATTATCTTGGGTGGGTCTCTGAGGATGTTTACAGGAAGGCAGCCTCTCAGAAAGGGGCAGGATGTAAAGAAGCTCAAAGAAGCTAGAAGTAAAAATCCTTTCCTGTGTGGACAGTGCAGGAAGGAAATTCCAGAGACTCAGGAAGCCATTAAGCCTGGGAAAGGGTTGCAAGACCCCACCCTAGGGCTATATAAAGGTGAAAGAATTCTCTTTGGCACTCCTGCCTGTTTGCTAGTGTGTACATGATGTATGTGGTAGGTTTTTCTCTCTGCTTGGACCTGTGAAAGGGGATCAGCCTCTTTTGCATTCTGAAACTTCCCCTGTATCTATAGCTACAAATAAATCCTTTCCTCCCATAAACTGTGCCTGGTTTGAAGATTCATCCCAGCAGCGTGTGGCTGACTGCAACTGATACCTCTTGCCCTCTATTTAAACATCAGCCTTGAGTCAGGATGCTGAAGATGGACTTGCTGGTGAGCTGGCCATCTGAGGACCTCTCAGTTCCTTGTCCCAATGTGGCCACATTGAACAAATCTGCTTTCACCAAGACCTGCTGCTTTAATTGTCCTATTGAGGACAGGTGGCCAAGGCTGGTTTGTTAAGGGCTGCCAGGGCCACCGCTCTATCAGACTCTCTAGCTGGTATATAGAGAGTAAAAGGGGAATTAGATGTTTTCCCTCAGGAAGCTTATAATTGTATAAGAAAAAAAAAACAAGTACATTGGTAGCTTGTGATACAACGTAGACTCAAAAGAACATGATTTCAGAAAAATAAATAAATAAATGTCTGGGAATGTGTCCAATGTGGAGTATTTCTCTTCTTTCTTTGAATTTCCTACGGTCTTTTTCCTGGATAAGATTTGCAAAAGTGCCTATCATTTCTGGAATAATAGAACATTCTTTATAAAGAAAGAATTTTCCTCCTAGTACACATTCTAGGGGTGTGGGCCCTTTTCAAGAGAAAGGAAATGAGGGGATTGTCTTATCTGTCTCACCTAAGATAATCAAAGCTGGTGTCGGCATCAGAAATTGGAAACAAATTCTAGAAAAATCTCGCCAAAGTTTCCACGCGGTGATCCAATTAAGATATGACTGGCAGCCATAAAAAACTTCGGTACTGCCAAACCACAAAGAAATTTTAGATGTAGCAACACAAGAAATATCTTGCTGGATAACCAAATATTTTTTAAAAGGGCCATATAGTATAGGCCTAAAACTTCCAAGACATCATTGACTATTTTTCTTGCCTCAGTGCCAAAGCTAACCTAAAACAAGGGAAAACGCTGGCTATCCCACGAAAGCCAGACAAGTAAACAGAAGTTTGTAATGAATCTTTCTCGGCCTCTGCAAAAGCCAAGATGAAAATTCATCTTTAGCACATTGAAATACAATCTCTTCTGTCAACTAACAAGGCCGCCCTGCAGGGTGCTGACTGCAGACCCGCCTGGGTTCCTGGAGCTTCAGCAGGGCTTCCACTTCTGTCATAAGCCCCAGATGTGCTGGTGTCTCTGAGAGCTGACATTCCTGCCACCCCCAGGGAGGAACCAGCTCTCCAGTAGGAAAACAGCTGGCCTATCACAGGTGGTCTGGAGCCAACGGGAGGGGCTGTCCGACATCATATGGCACAGGACCATGGAGGCCAAAGAAGGAGGCATTAGAACCAACTCACAGAGTTCTCCTAAAGCAAGAATAGCAATCTTATCTTTTCCTCCACTCCTCCTATCTTCGAGTAAGCACCTGGAGGACCAAGATGAGTCCTGGAACCTCAGAAATTTCACCTCCAAATAGGATACTTGAGTTGATCGCATAGTCGAATCTCTGCATTCTCAAGACGTCATTGCATGTGCCGTTCTCATTGTATTCTTTTTGTTTGTTTGTTTTTTCAAGGTAGGGTCTCACTCTAGTCCAGGCTGACCTGGAATTCACTGTGTAGTCTCAGGATGGCCTTGAACTCATGGTGATCATCCTACCTCTGCCTCCTGAGTGCTGGGATTAAAGGCGTGCACCACCACGCCCAGCTTCATTGTATTCTTATACATATGCCCCCCATCATTTCCATTTATTAAGTGCCACAAGACAGAATGAAACTGGGGTACCACTCCATCGAACACTGTGTACGATGTGCTAAGGACTATACACTAAGTTGATAGTGGGTATGGAATCAGTTCTCATGATTTTATGTTGCATTTCTCCGATGACTAAGAATGTTGAACATAGTCTCATGTAATGATTGACAACTTACCTTTACTCTGTTGTCACCTTTGTCCACTTAAAAAATAGCTTTTTAAGTAATTGAGTTAGAAGAGATAACTAACATATTATTGATACAAATTTTATATCGCAAATAGATGTCGTGACTATTTTCTCCCATTCTGTGGTGTTCCAATTTATATTTTTATGGTACTTTTTTAACAAGCAGAAAATGTGAAATTTTGATGGAGATAACTTGGATTCTTTTATTTATGATTTGTGTTTTCTGCACCCTCTCTGTATTGGGGACTTGTAACATCAGGGTGAATACCTGAAGCAGCTGATGGGAGGAATGGGTTTATTTGGCTTACAGACTCGAGGGGAAACTCCATGATAGCAGGGAAAATGATGGCATGAGCAGAGGGGTGGATATCACCTCCACCACAGCACTGCAAACAGCAGTGGGAAGGTGTGCCAAACACTGGCAAAGGGAAGCCAGCTATAACCCCCATAAGCCCGCCCCCGACAACACACCTCCAAAAAGGTTCCAATTCCAAAACTGCCATCAGCTGGGGATCAAGCATTCAGAACACAATTAAGTTTTGGGAGACACCTGAATCAAATCATTTATTTATTTATTTATTTATTTTTACAAAAAGCATAGTAGAAAATTGCTTCCTTTCTCTTTCCTCTTCACCATTCAAGGATGCAAATAGAATATTGACATCAGCAAGCCAAGAGAAGAATCTTTATCAGGGAACTGAATTAGTTGGCACCTTGATCTTGAACTTCCCAGCCTGTAAAACTGTGAGAAATAAATTCCTACTGCTGAGCCACCCACCCTTTCCCCATGTGTAACGTGTGGTCATGGCTGACCAAGGCAGTCCAGGCATGCAAGGGGAATTATCATGGACCTTAAAGCTGACAGTCTAATTTGATTCAAAGGGCCATTAGAACTTACCAATGGCAGATTAATCACACACATTCATCTTCACCCCTTTGCAAAACCTTGCTGAAATGACAGTAAAGGAACAATATTATATCCATAAATTCTAAGAAGATGGGAGGGGAGATACATCCATCAACTCCTTGAAAGCAGCAAGCAGATGAGACTGCAAAAGAGATGATGACTGCTCTCAACAGAACAGAGGGAGCCGAGTCCAGAAAGGATCAGAAACTAGACAT
The DNA here is from genome assembly GCA_004024765.1 of Zapus hudsonius. Lineage (NCBI taxonomy): Eukaryota > Metazoa > Chordata > Mammalia > Rodentia > Dipodidae > Zapus > Zapus hudsonius. The sequence goes on along the minus strand of PVHP010028532.1, from coordinate 2,140 downwards.
AATGATTCCCATGGAGGTGTGGCACTGAACCAGGAATGAAGTGATTCCCAGGAATATGTGGAACTGAATTAGGAACAGCAAGGCCACTGGATACCCTTCCCCACAACCACATGAGTGCAGCCCCATCGAATGGAAACAGTGTGAGTTACAAGTAGAAAATTAATTTTAATAATCTACTTAGCCCAGACTGGTGCAGGATTCCCAAAGAATCCCAGGATCCAGGGCTGGGGAGATAGCTCAGTGATTGAAGAGCTTTCCGCTGAGTTTGCAGTCCCAGGAGCTATGTGAAATGCTGCGCATGGAGGCTCATGCCTGTTAACCCAGCCTGGGGCCATGGAGGCAGGGAAGCTCTTGACATCGGTGGGTAGAGAATCTAACAGAATTGGAAAGCTCTAGATTCATCAAGAGACTGTCTCAAGGAATAAGGTGGAGAGGGACCAAGAAAGATCCTTAACACCAACCTCTGGCCTACACACAAGCATGCACACACACACACACATACACACACACACACACACACACACACACTCATATGCACCACACACAAGCAAAAAAAAGTATATATATATATATATATATATATATATATATATATATATATATGTATATATATATATATATCCCAAGGCCTATATTTGTAAATCATATGAGGTGGCATAATATTTGCACATGATCCATACACTTCCTCTTGTATATCTTAACCCATCTTTAGATCACTAACAATATCATATACAAATTACATATATAGTGTTACTATATAGCACCAAAGTTGGTTGAAATCGGGAACCCATGGCTGACTGACTATATATCCAGTATATTTTCCTTTTCAGCATGCATTTGATACTTTCATCAATGAGATAATTGACCTTCTCATAATGTCCTCAAATTCCAATATGTGATAACACACATCAGCTCTGACCAGCTACCACTCACATGCTTGACAGCCTTCTGTGCTGATGCGATGGGACTGGAAGGCATGGAGCCATGTCACAAAACTAAAGAGAATTCAGGGACCCGGTCACAGGGCCAGCCAGAGGAGCTGAACCGAAAACTGCAATGTTGAAGAAAAACCCGCATTGCCAACAGTGAAGCCATCACCTTCCTCTCACAGAGAACCCAGAACCCAGCCACGGATTGTGTGTCTTGTTGGTCATCATTCCCGAGACGAAGACCTGTCAAGGACTTCCAAGGAAGAAACCAAAGCAATGGAGACATCAAAATGAGAACTTCAGAGTCAGCACCTCCAAAGAGTAGAGATACTGTGCCAACAGGAATGATCAGATACTCATAAACGGAGAAGATGGCTTGAAACTAAAAGTAGTACAGCTAAGTAAAATGTAACAAAAGGTTTACATTAAATAACAAAGACAAAGTCATTCTTCAGACTGGGGGAAAATCCAGAAAGGAAAAGATAAACAAGGGAGGATTGATCCAGGAAGTTCTGCAGGCAGAGGAGGTAAAAAAAAAACAGGGGAGCAGAAAGGACATTAGCATGAAAATTGGCATGAAATTCACAAGGAAATACTACAAGTTTGGGATTTATTGCTCCTTCTGTTATCACCAGTATGGTACTTTTTGGCTTTTAAAAGTACACGCGCGTATACTATATGAATAAAATTTAAACCATGGGGGCCAAGGAGATGGCTCAGTCAATAAAATACTTGCCACAAAAGCATTAGTATCTAAATTTGGACACCTAGCACCTCGGTAAAAGCCAAGCATGGTGGCACCTGTAATCCCAGCGCTAGGGAGGTAAAGACAGGAGGATCCCGGGTCTTGCTGGCTAGCTAATTTAACCCTCCTGGAGAAGCCTAGGTTCACTGAGGGACCCTGTCTTGAAAAACAAGCTAGAGACAAACTGGGGAATGTCGGCTCTGGCTTCCACACACATGGGTGCACACATGCATGTGAACTCACATCCACTTGAATCCACACACCAAAGAACACACATATACACACACATGCACACAAATTTTTTTTTTCAAAAATCAAACAAAATGAAAATTGTAGGCTTAGGCTATAGGTCAGTGGTAAAGTACTTGTCCAGCATGCCTAAACCCTGGGTTTGATCCTAGGACAGAAAGAAAGAAAGAAAGAAAGAAAGAAAGAAAGAAAGAAAGAAAGAAAGAAAGAAAGAAAG